>DWNA01002194.1:0-12363 GCA_018249835.1 Heliconius besckei
GTGGCTGTACATTTTTGACTTTCAGTTTTATAGGCAACTCGGTTGGACTTATCGGAGGCTGTCTCCACCTGGAATTATAATATTAAAAATATATCTACCACAGACAAACATATTTTTGTTGAAACTTTAACTTAACTTTGAAAGTATAACGTTTCTGTATAAACGTTATAATAATTTAATAAACGTTACTCTAATTTGAGAAGCAAATGTTCCAAAATTCAACATCCATGAATATGTATGAAGGGTAAGCAAGAAAATGAAAATAAGTAATTAAAAATGGAAATGGAATCATTCATATTATACTGGCGTCTCTTATAATTGACGAAATGCAAAATAATTATATATATATACTTAATAATACAATTGTAAGAAATACAAAGATTACCAAGGTACTAAGCTCAAATTATGCGGCGGTTTAGGTCGCGAGAGGCGTTCAGCGCGCTCTTGTATCAACATATCTTTGTCTCTGACGGCGGAGCAACACGTGCGTAGTGTGAAATAGTATATCAGCTCCACTCCCGATAGCAAAGAGAAACCCAGAAACAAACCTGCGATGCCACCGAAGGATACTAGAAAATAAATTTATATATAACTTAGACATCGGTATAAAAAAATTCTAACTGAAAATATTATTTACTATAAATTAGATTTGGGCAGACACTGTCGAATTTCTAATCTCATGTAATAATATGAGAATGGGATTATATGGGTTATAAAATTATTACAATAATTTCACAACATTAGTAGAAACGATATAAATTATATGAATTTATTCGGTTATTAAAATAATTACCCAGTAAATCTACCCAACCGAAAAGCACTTCTCGTTTATATCGAACCATGGGCCAAGATACAAATTCTGTTTCCAAAGAATTAGTCGCCGCTGGTCCCTTGCTTGTACTAGAAACGTAATCATAAGATTAATTAGCTAAGAAATCATTGTTCAAAGAATAAACAATGCCTTCGTAATACCCACTCAATGTCCGTGAGTTTTTCTACTTCATACACCGTGTGGGAGCATCCCAATTCGCAAGAACAACGCGTAATGTCTGTTATAGCGGCCATGTGTTTAGCTATGCATTCTAGTTCCCTTACTGTACAATATCTGTAGCCTTCTGTTTAATCAAAAACACATATGTATATTTATAAAAAATATGAGGTATATCAATTACTCTAAAGTGATTTATCATACATTTATATCTATGAAAATAAATATTTTCTATGTATATATATTTTTTAAATGAACCCATTGTGGTGCAGTAAGACTGCGTCTAAGTGTAAAGGCGATGGTTACGGAGAGCGGATATTGTGAGCTAGATTATGTCTACCAACCAAGCTATGACAAGAATAAGACGCGAAGCTAACAATACATACAACAATGTAATAATAGAAATTCACCATCTTTGGCACAAGGAAATGCAGCTGGATGTGATAGCTTTAGTAATTCATTTTCAGCTTCACGCTGTATCCCCAGCTCATAGCAGGGTAAGCAAGGGAAGTAGTGTTAAAACACTCCATTCCCCACTTTCGGCCGAATTCTGGGGGCATTGCGTGTTGAGTGGCGATCGAACCCACAGTCGATTTTACAGACACTTTGTGCCCCTGAGCGAAGATTGGTCTCTTTATCCATTGTCTAGAACCTAATATAAATACACAAACAAAAAATAGCACAAAAATTAATTAAGATTAAATTAAAATAATTACGTACTGATGGGCGGATAAAAATGTGGGACACATTTACAAAACGACCGACATCTTTGCATACGGCATTGTCGCATACATGCCGAATAAGTATAGATATTAGACGTCTCCAATACTTGTTCATCAGCAAACACACATCGTCTCTGACGGACTGATAGCTGGCGGGCATCCTCTGTTGTATATGTGTGTTTAACTGAGAAGGAAACCTTTTCGACGCGTCTGTCCCAAGAATGCTGGGCACTTTGCTCTAAGCCAGCCATTTCTTCTGACGAATGTATGTAAATCTGGAATTTTATATTAATATAATTTTCTGGAATAGCCGGAGTACCCTAAATATGTGTAGAAACTATAGCTAAATTAAAAATCAATCATTTATTTCGAGCCAATTTTACACTATAAAAAAAATTAAATAAACATACATCAATCAATGTATCGTTGCGAAACGAATAAAACATAAATGACCACTTCGAATCTGTTTCGTGAATGAACGCCTCCGAGAACGGTTCAGTTTGAGTTTGCCTAAACAGAAAATAAATTATATAAAAATCTAGTCTTTTTAGTGATAAAAATTAGCTGAGGAAAATATTTTTATTCTGACTTACCAGGGCCAACTTTTTTCAGCGTGTCTTGAATTGAACGCATAGCAAAAACCCATTTCTGTGAATACTGGCGTCAACAAATCACAACACTCTTCAGAATCTCCCTTCCATTCACAGTCGTAGAATAAATTTTCACAATGTTTAACGATCTTGAAAAATAATGTTAATAAAATTCTCAATACTTAATCGCCTAAAGATTTTGGGAAATTCAATATACGTACAACAACGTTGTTATTACTAAATTTTTATTTTAATAGTAACAACATATACCTACTATAAATATAAGATTAGATAGATTATAAATTTCAAATCTTACGCTAAAAATTGCATGTTTAGGTTGTAGCGCTGGTTCTGGACCATCGTCCTGACTTTTCCCGACAAGGTCAGCATTAGTAAGGAATTCAGAAGATCTTGAGGCTATGGTCTGATAACTAAGAGTTGCCAACCAACGGAGCATCTGATCCGCCCTCGCGGGAGGTTCGGTTCCCCAAATCCTTTTAATAAGCAGACAAGAATTTTTAGATATTTAAATATACGAATATCTAGAAACAGTCTTTATAATATAAGGAAATATTTCAGAACCTAAAAAAAACCATAAAATAAACCTCGAAATTCGGATCAACTATAAGAACAGCTTACTTTTCAATATACTCTTGTAAAAGGTCTTCATCTACAGGATTTATGTCACACATGGTAACGGCGGGAAACGGAACGTCCCAATTGTGGAAATCAGTGTCTAATCCTAAACACACGATAAAAAAATATCAATTTCATTAATGTCTGATATATTTACTATTTACATATTATCGCAGCAATATTTACCAGTGATCGTTGGATTTGTTTGGAACTTTTCCCACAAGCTTACAATAATAATGCAAGTGGCAACAGCACCAATGGCAGTGAAGCTAAACCACATGAATCTGCGAAATTAAAATTATTAATAGTTAATCTTAGATATTCACAGCCATTTGCAACTATGATTACAGACAAAAAATACTCACTTTTCACAGAACGGCCGTTCTTTTTCTGCGATGTACCTGACACCATGTAAGGTGGAATTATTGAAAAATTCTGTAGTTTGATGTCGCAGACTAGCTGCCAGCAAGGACAGCGGCCCCACATCGGATTTTGGTTGAACATTGGCTTGCTCAAACCATTTATTATTCTTGACAATTTTTTTAGATCCATACTTTTGGAAAACTTGAGGATGAACTTTCATTACTCGTCTCATATCGGTTCATATTTATTGTAAAATGTGGAACACACGACAGATCAATAGAACTTTACAATTCTGAATCACGCAAGCATAGATTGTATCTATATTATCGATCTCCCTTATAATTGTACCTAATGACTTACTTTACGTTTGTTTGTGACAATATACAAAATTATTATATTTGTTGTTGTATACAAAAAAATGTTTTCCAGATATTGGATTTCCAAATATATAATTTTTCTTATTATTAAAAATATTAATTTATACAAATAATTTCCTACGAATATTACATAATTAAACTTTTGATGAAATATCTTTTTTAGGTATATATATTTGTTATATTTATATTTTTCTATTTTAGATTTTTAGAAATGGACCCTCTATCTCACTGAGATGGACGATGAGGTTTTCGTTTATAAATTTAGAGACGTATTGCCCAATATATATCTAAATATTCATTTATAACTTCATAAATTTAGTTACTAACGATATAAAATATTGTAGGGAATATGTAAATTATTGTAGCAATAGATATATTGAAATAGAATGATTTTATTATGGTTATTTATCATATTAAAGTACAGTAACAAATCACATGGCAAATGCACAACAGCTTGGTTTCCCATTTTCATGGAATTTTTCATGTTTTAGTTAGATAATATTTAATAATTTCACAAAGCGCTCATGCTATTAATATTTTTCTTAGTGTCGCTGGGTTCTTCATAACAGACGTCCGCAGGCATTAACGGATCTATCTTTATGTCTAAATCCTGGAGAGCATCATCTAATATTTTGATTTTTCCAAATAACTTTTCAGCTTGAAGATTGTAACCCGGCTCTAACATCTTGCCAGTTGGATTCAATTTAAATAGATATTCCGCCTAATAAGAAATGAAAACACTATACAATCACAAACCTATATTAACAAATCGTCGGCTTAGAGTGTAAAGCTGCCAAGAGACCAGTAAGCAAATTCTCAAGAGACAAAAGCCTTTATAAAAATCTACGAGAATACCTACACTATAAGAAAGTTCTTACAGTTTCGAAAATTCATTTCTATTCTCTACCACATGAAATAAAATAAATGTATTTTTTTACAGTTTCGAATAATTTAAAAATGTTTCGTACATATTATATAAGGACAACAAAAGTATTTAGCAGGTTTACACTTTAAGCTCACGAAATGTGTTTTGTAACAAGTTATAAGGACTCACAAGAAAATCTATAGGATCTGCTGGACGTAATTTAGCAACTTCCAAAAGCGCGTTAGTAAGAGTGGGAAATATATTAGTAACGAGATAATTTCTCATCGGTTCT
This sequence comes from Heliconius besckei, assembly GCA_018249835.1. NCBI lineage: Eukaryota > Metazoa > Arthropoda > Insecta > Lepidoptera > Nymphalidae > Heliconius > Heliconius besckei. Next base: position 4,834 of record DWNA01002194.1, read on the forward strand.
CCAGACGCCGCTAATGCCGCCTCCTCTTCTTCGCGTATTAAAGAATATAATTCAGACTAAAAATTAAAATTGTATTTTTTTATGATGATAGAAAAAAATTGAACTACTTAAAATTAATAAAAAGCTGCAAAAAGCTTGCACAGTGCAATAAAAGTATCGAAATAAAACGTCTAATGAAGCGAAACAAGTTCTTATAAAGATCGGTAAGCATCGGTATGCTTACCCAGTATTCCATCTTGTCTTCACGATCTTCTTGCATCTTTTTATCCAGCTCTCTTTTGATTTTCTCCTCCCTGGCGCGAAGGGTTTCGTGTTGTAACTTTTCCTCTTTTTCTGCTGCTTCTATTTTAGCTGCACAAATAGTAAACTATTTTTAATTATATGTATCGACTTTATTTAATTATCAGAGGACATCGCACCGTAATGGGACGGCGTCCGACTGTAAACGCGATGGTTGTAGGTTCGATCCTCACTCGAATCTCTGGCCTGGGAAGACTTTTAACTCTTTTGTAACGTTCAGCTCTGCCAATTTGCCATGAACGAATTCGAGAAGAAACTGGAAAGCAGATTGTCTTAACATTACTTCTAAATTTGATTGGTATTAGGAGCGAGAGAATTAACTAAAAAAATAATATATCACAATTTTTTATTCCAATTTACCCATAAGTTTTCCATATCGACAAGGTCTTCCCATTCTTAAAGCGACTGCGGAATATGCACTTTTCATGCCATAATCTTCATGGTCCTTTACGTTTACTATTAAAGGGTGTATGTCAAGTTCATCAAAAAAGTTGAGAGGAGTAATATCTCGCGCGTCACCAACTCTAAATTCCCTGAGTCGTTTTAATACATTTTCTTCATTCATACCAGAATCACCTTCAGGTTGTCGCATGGCTTTCTCACATATAAAATCATCTGTAGCGTCTAAAGACACGACAACATCTGGAAATATTCCATTATTTTGCATACTAGTACAAGTAATAAGTAGGTACTACTAATTTCTTTTACTAATTATATTTTACCATGGTATTACCTGGCAATAATTTTCTCAGTACACTGCTATATAAATCTACATCTTCATCAAATTGTTCTTCTTCATTTTCTTCACCTATGTCGGAATCTTGTTCTTCGCCCTTTTCAAATACTAGTTAAAGAAAAATATACAATCTACTTCTAGAAAATATATATGTATACTGATTTTGTACCAGTATAATATACTGATAATATACTGGTACAAAATTAAAAATACAGATCTTTTGATTATTTTTGTCTTTATATGTATAAATAATGTAGGTTATTATAACGTAAAAAATGTAGGCTCAAATCTCATAATGTTCAACATTTTTATACGGAATTCAATATTAATAAGGAAAATTAAATTGTTTTTTTTTTAAGAAAAATATTCCTAAAACATTACGTAATGAACACTGTGCCAAATTTGTTGGAAAGCCATCCAGGACCCATCCTCTGTTCAAAGCTTCGTGGCTTAAAAGTTTTCTTCGTAAGTACCTGGATATAAGAGCTGAGTAAAGTATATATTTTTTATTATTCTTACCTATTATAATTTAAAACAAATTCATTTAAGTATATTTATGTTATTTTGAAGATGATAATGTTGCTTTGCCTGCACCTGCTGGTAAGTGCTCAGGCCCCGTGTAACAACAGATTGTAGATATATAATTATTTTAAAACAAACACACGTTTTTGAATGCATTTGCATTTTGTTATTGGTACCTTAATTAAAATTCCATAAATCAAAGTTGAATAATACGCACGACAAATGTTCTTCTTCACTTATAATCCTTCCAGACTTCAACAATGCAAGCGTCTGTCTCGCAAACTCTTGTTCCTCTTCCAATGAATCGTCCACATCTTCAGGCACTTCAGGTTCTTCTCCAATAGTCATAAGTAGAGAAGTCTCACCTATTTCCCAATGACTTATGCGCCACGCCTAATAATTACTTTAATATTGTTGTCTACTATAATTAATAAAATATATTTACTTTGCTTCACGCTGTATCCCGCATGTTGCGGGGCAGGTAGAGAGCATTGCAGCATCTCGCACCGCACAATTTTGGAGTCATTGCGTGTTAAATGGCGGAAATTAACGCCGCGCTTTCGATTAAGCGTAAGTTAAAAATATTTTGAACAATTAAAATTTTGGGATTTTGTCTTTTTGTTATAAGTAAATAAAGTAGAGATGTTCTGCAATTACAGATCATGTTCGTTGTTCATATTTTTATTCTTCACATAGTAAAGGCATTTCCCACTGACAATATACGCTTCATCTGTTTTTTTTAAATTACGCAACAGATTTTAAAGTGGTTTTTACGATGGCTTACGACGAATTGATTTCATAAAAAGGCTTTATACCCTTACCGGAACTGGCGAAAACGATATAATCATTTAGGATCACTTGGTATTTACAAAAAGTAAAAATATTACAATACTTCTAAGTTTTAAATATATTTATTGCTCACCAATTCTTCTGCCAGATCTTCAGTTACTTTTTCTGGTGAAATATAAAGAAGTCCGTATGCATCGCTAATGAGCTTGCATATTGTAGTTTTTCCCACAAGTGGAGGTCCGTATACAACGATCTTAAAATATTAAAGTAGATTTTATAGTTAAGACACCGTTCCCAACTTTTCCACAAATTCCGACACAAGAGCGGAGAAATGGAAATATCCATTTAAATAAATATTTCACTTCCTCGAGTGGGGATCAAACCCACAACCAGTGGCGTTAACCGTCACACTCTGTGCTTTTACTTTTACGCGACTGTATTTATACTTACTCTTAATTTTTCCTTTACGCATTCCTTATATTCGAGCCTCCGCTTTTTTTTCATAATAGAGATAAACGATATGAATACTCACCTTAAACGCTTTTAGCGCCCTTTCTTTCTTAAACTGCTTTATTAGAATTGGAACATTTTCCGCAAATGTTAACTCAGATGTCCATTGTAATGCCATTGTTTCAACGATAAACGTTGGTTCCATGAAGAGATTTAATGTCATCAAATCAAAGATTCTTTGCTGGATATTAGTTTATTTATTTTAAATTTAAGTACGAATATATCTCTATGCATCATATTAAACATCCAATACTAAAATTTCGATTGGACTGGACTGTTTAATAGTTAAGCAAAGGTAATATCGATAACAAATACTAAAAATATTATTTTATCGATTTCAAAACAATTCTTTTTTTATATAGGTATTCTTCGTATTTTTATCTTGTCGCTTACCTATTCCATTGCTTTACTAACACTGTTGGGTTGCAAGTCATAAACCACGCATTATCTACCAAGACCGAAGAAATAAAAGTGATTTAAATTATAATCTACTGTCATTATACGTGAGGAAATATGGAATAAAAACGTATTTTGTACAAACATTAATTTCTGGTATGAGAAAGGCGTCCTCTTCAGGAATACATTGAAACATTCCTGATCCAACGATTCGACCCAAAGGTTTTATGACCTACAAACAGTTTTTTTTTTAATATGAAATAAATAACAATATATTTGTAACTTGTAAGTAAATTACCTCTCTTTGCTTTGTCACATTCTGTTCAACTGCGAGAATATACAGCTTTTTTGGAAAATCCATCACTAGATTATATATAATTCTGTAAAAGTAGGTACTTAATCTGAATAATATAAAAAAAGATAAGAAAGAGACTTGAGATAAGAAAGAGATTTGAGGCATGTCCGGGGTTAACTATTCGCGATATCGACGGCATTCGGTCTGTATATAATTTTGAAGGCCTTTACAAACTGAAAGACTACATAATTTTTATAGGTACGTTACATTTAAGATGAATACCTACAGATACACTAATTTACTAATATATAACAACTATATACCTATAACTTAAGAAAACATATTGTGTTTGTATTGTATGTTAACGAAATTAGAAACTTGTCTTTAAATTATTTCAAGCTGCTTCACTGAATTTTACTAACTGTGACAGATCCTGGATATTAATGAGAGGAATGACATTTTCTCCTCGACCCAGTATTGGCAACAATCTTTCGCACTCCCATGCTTTTTGAAACCAATAGAACAGCACATCTTCACGGCTCCCATAGGTTATTCCGGCCGTTACTACTAACGCCCTGTTGTGACAGGAGATACAAATATTTAATAATATATCTTTTTACCACATTTTTTTTCAGCATCACGCTGTAACCCGCATATAGCAGGGTAGGCACAGGGAACCTAGAGTAAAGACATTCCGTTCTCCAATTTCGAAGTATTGTAACCAGAGTGAAGAAATAAAAATATGAATATATAATTAATTTCTACGAGTGAGTTGTGGTACTGGCTGGTGCGATGGGTTGGATACCCACAATCGTCACGATAACAGTCATTACCTGTGACACTGCGCCACTGCCGCCTACTTACTACTCAGACTACAGTATTCTACTGTAACTGTAAAAAATATGGCTTATTTCTATAAAATTCTAATAACACGCTAAACTATACAAATTGAATACAATTGGCATTAAATATTTGTCGTTTCAACCGTCACAAATAAGCTTATAAGGACAAAGTAACGGATTAAGGTCGGTCTCGTTCTTCATGAGTAAGACTTGAATAAAACATGACAAACGTTGGAAAATATTTTACGTACCTAATGTGCGATTTGTATTTCCTAGCAATACCAATAACCTCGTTTTCCACGTCGTAATGCAATTTATAGTTGGGATGAGGTTTTCTTTTTCTAAAATCTGTCTCTATAAAAGGCATGTCCGGAGTATCCTTTGGGATGATTAGTATATTAGTGGAACGGCGCGGTGTTCGACTGCAGACGTGTTTGTTGTAGGTTCGATCGTCACTTGAACCACCAGGGACGTTATTTTCATTTCCCCGTTGTGGTGGAGACAATGCGGCGTTAAGTACCGCCATTCAATAGGCAGTATCTTAAATACGGGCGAAGAACATATCACAGAGTGTCTTTCAAAATTACTATTAATGTAATATTCTTACTATACATTAGCATAATAAAGGACAATGATAAACTAAAATATCCTTATATGTCAAGAATGTATTTTTTAAAAAGTAAAAAGAAAAAAATATATCGATAAAGCCTAGGTATGTAACGTAACATAATGATTTGTAAAGATTTACCGGGTCTAATGGTTTGGTAACGGCCCAAGTCATTACTGTTGATATGAGAATCAGGTAGCGCTCTATGGTTGCGCTTTCGTCATCGCCATGCGACGTTTCTTGTTTCTCAAAAAGATCTTTCAATACTAGAAAATTAAATATCATTATATTGCATATTTAGTACTTCTCTAAATGCCATAATATGTGTGTTTCTAAAGGACTATAGTGTTACTGGTGTATTTTAAGCATTTTAAACTTAATGGCGTCAAATATCCGTTTGTTCAGTAGTATTAAATCCACAATTTCCATTTGTAGCACAATTGACAATAAAGTACATAAATAAATCTTTCGAGTTCATTTACCCTTGTATAAGAAACAGACCGCGTGTTTTAATATGAATTGTCTACTTCAAATAACCAAATGCCTACAAAGCTACATGTTTTAAATTTGCACTTTATTAGTCGTAGACTTTACAAGTTCTTCACATGTTCTATTGCTATTCCATCTGCATACATTATCGAGTTTGACATTTTGGGCTCTAACCTCAAGTAGCATATATTTATTTCTATGAGAATATTTATAGATTACCATATTTATATAATATAATTGACAAAAAGATCCATACATTTCATATAGTCCATAGCAATTTTTAACTGGTCTCTATCATAGCTTATATCGAATATAACCGTTCCACAGACGAGCATTTGGGGCAGACAGTCGTCTTTTGAAACTATACGGGCGACGTTGTCCAAAGATTTAACCTTGGGGTCCGTAACGGTACCTGGGTGTAAGCAGGTTTTATGCAAAATTAATATACATTGAATAATATTTAGATAAGCTAATATATAATATTTTTTGCATCCTAGTCTGTAATTAACGGTTTAATATTTATACAGCAAAATAAATATTGGTTAATTTAAAAATTATATAATCTTTTTAAAGATAATATTTAAAAACGAAATAAGTAATAAAATAATTGAAAGTTTTTTACGGCATACCTATTATTTCATAAGGTTGTACTGGTGGTGGAGGTGATACAACTTCGGCCTCTCCAAGTAGCGTTTGTGACGACTGTTTGTTTGATTCTACCATATTTTGTAGCAACACCTTAGACATTTCTTTCAACACGTATTCTCCATGATATGAGTCTAAATTATTAATAAAGTATCGACGAGAAGAAAACTGTAAATCATAATTAGTTGATGATAGCTCTGAAGACATATTTTTAATGTATTCAGAGCAATAATAGACAATAATGTTATTTAACTATTAACAAAAATGTAATGACATGAGATACGCAAATACCTATTGCAATACAATAAAAACAAAAAGGTTGTATAGGTTTCAAAGAAATAAAACAAATTCTGTTCAATAATAATTACATATATTATAGTATACTTAGAATAGAAATTGATATAACATAAAGTTATAAAGTAAAATATCTATAACAATGCCTTAAAATTGTAACATGTACATAACCATATATTAAAAGATGAATATTTTTATTAAAATATGTTTAGCTAAATATAATACACATAATTCATTAATAAAATATTTTCCGTATTTTTTCAGTTTGAAAAAGGCACCAATAAACACAATAAGTATATTCGTAGTAAAAGAAGTACTCACTGAATGACTTTTACTTTATTGTCGAATGGTTTTAAAAATAATATTTTTTTAGACTATCTTACTGTGTTCAACTGGCACGCCTAAAAACCATAAAATAAGAAACAGAAACACTAACTTATTTATTTGTTTATTAATAAAAGTGATGTTAACTATTATTGTAAAGCAAGATTACATTTAAGTACAATAAGAGTACCTTGTAAAGTACAGTGAGAATAACACTTAAATACAGTAAGGACGGTTGTAATACGATATGCGTTTTAAGCCAATAACTTATTCTACATTCCCAGCACCATCACATTATACTATGGCTGAACAAGTACTGTATACTTGAGGCACAAAGTAATGTTAACAATTTTTCAAAATCTATATAATTTCATTTCATAATCCTATAATTATATTATATTGTCAAGAGAAATCGTATGAAAACATACTGTATATTTGATTAAGTTAAAAACTTAAATGTTTAAATATTAAAATGCGCTTATACAATGATTAATTCTATAAAGAAATAACTTTTATATCAGTCTCTAGGTAAAAAAGATCACTGTGGATCTTACCATTCGATACTCCTGGATTCATCAAAACAAGTTCATCATTAAAATTTCATGTAGATGTCAAAAATATCACATTAATGTAAAAAAATCTTTAAAAAACAATCTAAATCGAATCTATGGCACCTTCCTTATGAATTCTGTTAATACTGATCAAAAAGTCTATTGTACTGTGATTTTCGCGTAAAATATAAGTGTTAGGTAATGGACATATATTCTATATTTTAGGATAG
>DWNA01002195.1:0-12363 GCA_018249835.1 Heliconius besckei
TAGGAAAGGGGTGTGAAGGCACTTTTGTTTATAGGTAAGGATTTTGGGTGTGGTTTTTTGTTAGTTTAATCTATTCTATTATCTTTTGCTTATTTTTTTATTAATTATTTGGCGGATGCTTGGTCTTGTTAGCGATATAACGTATTAGGATTAGGTGATGCGTCTTTACGCTTTTGTTTTGACTAGAACAGGAACAATATTATAAAAGTAGCAGTATAGATATTTAAGCGAAAGATGGAGAATTAACACAAATATACACTTATCTTATGTTATTATTGTATTAGATAAATATAATCATTATATCGGAAGTTTCTTGTAGTAAGTATAGTTTTATTATTATTCCTGATAAATTATAAATCATCATATAAAAAATAATAAACAGTAGGTGGCAGTTTACTATATTGAGTTAAGTAGAATATTGACCTGATTTATCATTTAAAAAAAAATCAGTCCAGCCAGACGTTGTACTGCTGCATGAACAGATTCTAATTATCTTAATCTAGATTTATTATCTGTACACAATATTCACACAATATTTATACGTACATTTTCAAAAATTTTATAGGAGGATTAATTATTTAATAAGTTTCATATAAAATTACTTTTTTATTGGTTCTCATGTTGTTTCTTCAGGTGAAACGTATAGACTTTCAATGAAATAAGCCTATTAAAATTGGCCCACTTTCAATATTTCATATTGAATTAATTAGCATTATGCTAATTATTATTTACATTGGCAATATAGATACATGTGTTTTAAATTACTATAGATAACAAAAAAATAACACTTGTAAATTATAGAATAATATTATTTATTATTTAAATTTTAAATTGATTTTAGTTCACATAGAACGATATAGGTAAACATATTTAAGTTACTTCGTAATTATACGATCCAGTTTTTATTTGGGTTTTTATGTCTCTAAATTTTGCACTCAAAATTGAAAAACGGGTAAAAATATGAAACTACTATACTACTACAATAGGTACTATAGAATACAGTGAATTAAAATAGTACTTTGAGTTTTCTGCTTATGCAATAGTTATTATCGGAAGATAAAAAATATTTTTTTAGCTTCACACTGTAATTTGTATGTACAGGTCTTAACAATAGGTTGCTTACTTAGCGCTAATTATATAACAGAGACACTCCGTTCCATAACATCAGCTGATTTTCGTTATAATAATATAATTAAAAATATTATTTCTCTTATTGGACCTGTATAGAAGGCTATATAATATAACTAGCGGCCCACTCGCGGTTTCACCCGCGTGGACTATGTTATTATTAATTTCTGTCTCCATGGCTACGTCCTAGTGACGTCTATGCAAAATTTGAGACTCCTAGCATTTGTAGTAACGAAGTTTCATACAAACTTTTAACCCCAAAAACAACCCCTTATAAGTCGAATATTGCAAATTACCGTCTTAGCGAGCACCTACGTCCTATAAGTTTCTGAGATTTCGTGATGAGTGAGTGACCTTTCGATTTTATATATATAGATTATATTCTTTATTTCCAGAGGAACATTCGACAAACGAGCAGTGGCGGTCAAGCGTTTGCTGCCGGAGTGTTTCACGTTCGCGGACCGCGAGGTGGCGCTGCTCCGCGAGTCGGACGCGCACGCGCATGTCGTGCGGTACTATTGTACTGAACGGGATAGGCAGTTTAGGTATGGGGTTTGTAGGCTTTTTTTTCAATTTCAGTCTTTTATAGTTTTAAAACCTTTACGCCTTTTGTATGGTAGACGGCACACAGTGATATTTCATACGGTTCCATACTTTTAATTAAATAATATTTTTTTCAGGTATATAGCACTAGAGTTGTGTTCTGCAACACTACAAGATTATGTGGAAAAGAAATTAGGGTTCGAGTGTAGAATTGATGCAGTGGAGGTTTTGAGACAATCTACTATGGGCCTATCTCATTTACATTCCATGGATATAGGTTGGTTATTTGTTTATTTTTTTAGTTTCACGCTATATCACGCAATTTTTTATCATTCTACGCAGGATTGGTAGAGGGTGGTGAGACACTCTGTCTCTCACGCACCTCCCAATCTTCGAGATTATTTACGAGTCACTCGTATGTTGAGAGGCATTTGTCTTGTTACCAGAGGAAGAAAATGAAAATATTTAATAGATCGCTCGATCGATCGAATTTATCTACCTCCTTTATATTTATTTCATTATCTAAAAATTGTATATATTTTCTTATATTTTATAAATATATATTATCTATATTTAATTATAATTAAATAAATGATATTATTGTAAAGTATTAATGAAAACCCCCATGCCTTGGGTGCTCAGTGGCACAGCTATAAACACTATAGTTGTGGGTTCGATCTCCCTTTGAAGAACAATTAAAGTTATATAATTTCTTTAATCTGGTTAGACAAGCACACTCAAAACTAAAAATCTCGAATTAGGGCACATATTGGTGAACGGAGTTTTTTGACAATAGGTTTTCTCTGCCTTCCTATGTATAGTGCAGTACGGTCAACGAGTCGTGGTCGCCATGAAATTAACCTTTTCTGAACTTACGCACATTGTTGCCTCAGGATGAAAATAATCAAAAAGTAAGAATAATCCTAAAATAAAATCTGCGTAGCCCTCTATAGCTAATTTCAAGGCGGCCACGACACGTCGATCGTACTGTATAAGTGGGATTAAGCGTGAAATCACAACAATATTAACATATAAAAACATTTAGTTCACAGAGATATAAAACCTCACAACGTTTTACTATCGATGCCAACTGGAACAGGGGAGATTCGTGCAATGATATCTGATTTTGGGTTATCCAAAAAGTTAAACATCGGTAGAGTTAGTTTTTCAAGGCGTTCCGGGGTTACTGGTACTGATGGATGGATTGCACCGGAAATGATTAGTGGGGAAAGGACTGTGAGTATTTGTTTTTTAATGTTAGAGTTGATAAGAAATAATATAGGTCTTAATCTATATATATAAAAAGGACTTGTCCTCACTGACTGAGGTAAGACGCACGCACAGCCGTACCCGCTGATGGTAGAAACGTGAAATTTAGACAGATGTTTACTTTCGTAATCTGGACATCCACTAAGAAGGGATTTTGCAAAATTTTAACCCTAAAGGGGTGTCGGGGGGTTGAAAGTTTGTATGGAAAAAAAATTAAATCGGCACCGATATTTATAAAATTGTAAATTCATACTCTTAAAGACATTTAATTGAACACGTGTTTCACGGTTTTTTAGAACTTACCCCCTAAGGGTGCCAATAAGGGATTGAAAGTTTGTATGAAAAAATCTTTAAATCGCTACCGATTTTTATTAAATTTGAAATTTACTCTTAAAAATATTTCATTGAACACATGTTTCGTGGTTTATTAGAATTCACCCCTAAATAAGCGAGCGAAGCTGCGCGCGTCCGCTAGTATTCTATAAATAAATAATGTAGGCTTTAATAATTATTAATCTATACTAATTAATGTTTAAAAAGAGAACAAATAAATACTTAAAGGGATTAAATCAGCTTTACGCTGTATTCCTCGGTTGGTTCCCTCTCTCTACACTGCTATATATGGGATACAGCGTGAATCTACAATAAAAATAAAATGTTTTCAGACGACCGCAGTAGACATGTTCTCATTAGGCTGCGTTTTCTACTACGTACTGTCGAGAGGATATCATCCGTTTGGTGACATGTTGCGGCGGCAAGCGAATATTATCAGTGGGGACTATAGTTTGGATCAATTGGAGTTAGTGTTTATTATTAATTTCCAACGTTTTTTTATCATATTTAATATAATAATTTATACTTATTTCCTCTAATTAAATATTTTAAAATATTAATATTACATGTAAGTTACCTAAAACTATCTTTAAGTTAATTTACATAATGTTATATTAAATTATATTTGTTTAATTACTAATATTCAAATCTATTTGAGTATTAAAAGTAAAAGCGCCTGTCGTAGTGCAGGGGCACGAGTGTGTGACTGTAAACGCGACTGGTTATGGGTTCGATCCCCATTCAAGGAAATGAAATATTTAATATTTTAATTTCTTCGCTCTGGTGTCGAGGCAAAGTGCGGTGTTGAGTTTCATCTAACAATATATTTATTATCTCTTTTAGTAAAGTGATATCAGAAGAAGAGTTAGTGATGACAAAGATGTTAATACGAGCTATGATATCCTCTCGAGCGCAGTCGCGGCCTCCGTGCGACACCGTACTTAAGTATCCAATGTTTTGGGGGAAACAGACTATATTGAACTTTTTACAGGTATGGAGGAGTTATTTAGTTTTTTTTTTGTTTACACCCTAAGCCGATGATTATGTCATGTAAATATTGTGAGTTAAAAAATACATACATATGAAATAATGCCTATTTTAAAGTTTAACCATTAAAGTTCTCTAGCCCAATAAACTGTTGATTTAAGTACATTTACTATCTAAATAGAATTTAGTGTCCTCGAAATCATGACGTACTGTGTTAAGTGAGGAAATTTAACGCCGCGCCCTGTCTTACCTGAGCAGGAGGAGGGGGACTACAACAATTTAAATACAATTATTCCTCCGAACACGGAGGTCAATATGAATTTTAGACGGATTAGTAATCATTTTGTCTAAAATTCTGATTGATAATAGAGAACGGAGTGTTTTGACATTAAGTTCACTCTACTTCTCTTCTAATATACATGATAAATAGAGAGAGTAAAGTTGAGAATAAATCTAGCAAATAAATCCTTAATTATTCCATTTTCATTTTCAATTACCAGGACGTCAGTGATCACGTAGAGAGTATGTCGTCCACTGACGTCACAGCACACCCGCTGGAGCGGCACACGCGCGTCGTGCTGCGTGGCGACTGGCGCCTGCGGGTGTGCGCGTCTGTCGCGTCCGACCTGCGAGCGAGACGCACGTATAGGGGTGACCTTGTCGCTCATTTGTTGAGGGCTATTAGGAATAAGGTGAGTTTATATAAGTATAAGTAACTATTCATCTTTTTATTTTTTTTGTTTCTAATTGATCTTTTTGAAATAGAAAACTACTGGAAAAAATGATTTTTAAAATAAGAACTCATCCTGAGAATATTTTCATTTTGTATAGACTATTAATATATGCGAACCTAACAAAAAGAACCAATAACTCATATCGTAGGTTTTTAGTTTTATTAGCTTCACATAGAGTCTAGGATGGAACCTACTGTTAAGACATTCCGCTGCCATTAAGACACTTCCACTCCCCACTTTCCGCCGAATATTACTACGGACACAGTTATTATACCTTATTATATTTTATTCTAGAAACATCACTATCGAGAACTAGATCTGGAGGTTCGTGAAAGCCTTGGCAAGTTACCAGACGGTTTTGTCACATATTGGCTCAGAAGGTTCCCCTTACTCCTACCCCATGTATGGCTTCAAATGCAGCAATACCGTTACGAAGACATACTGCAAGCATACTACCCCTATTCATTTACATTCAACAGAGATGACGTCCTAGAGCTACAAAATAATAATTATGACGAAGATATACCAAGTGTAGAGCCAGAAAATGAACTATTTAATAATTTAAATGAAGATAATAATAAATTTAAAAAGTTTTATAAGAATTCGCCTCGTAAGATGATAGAAGACTGGCGTAGCGGAGGACGCAGTGACTTACGGATACGAGATGACGTCAGAATGCGAGATAAACACTATTATAAGAAAAAAGAGAAAAAGAGGGAGGATATGCCCGTTTGGAACTTACCTCCGCAATAGTTTAATTAATGCAATTAAGATGTATGAATGGTCTCAATTTTTTTTTATTTTAACAATGTTTTTATTGATTTATTTGTATAAGTGGATATTTGGAATAGTGTTTATAGATTAACATATATTTTATATAAATGTTTTAGGACTGTTTAAATAACGACCTAGTTGATTGTATGTACAAATATCATTGGGAAAATCAGTTTCATATTTTAATGATTTTCTTGTCTTTATATACAAAATTTGTCAGGCTTTGTTACCCGATTTGTAGATTTTAAATAACTACGTTTTTTTAGCTTCAAGCTGTATCCCGCATATGGCGGGGAAGGTAAAGGGAACCTAGTATTAAGACACTCCATTCCCCACGGACGGCCCACTTATCAAGACATTGCGTGTTGAGGGGCAAATCTCAACTCAACGCCACGCTTATCTTTTGATATGAGATAAAAATAATTAATTTTCCCCGAGTGGGAATCTCTACATTAAAATATTAAAGTTATTTTTGTCATTCACTTTTTATTCTATTTCGTATGATCAGCATACTTTAAATGCAAATCGCACAGTTTTATAAGACATGTATAATTAATTGTCTACAGTAATTTAAGAACGTTAAACGTAAGTACGTAAGAACGTATACGTTTTTTCCGCATATTGAGGGAACCTAGTATTAAGACTTCATTCATTCATTGAGCAAAGTTTTCGAGACATTGCATGCGGAGCGTAATGTCTTATTTTGTATAATATGCTTTCAAGTAGGCTTTGAACCCACAGCCATTGTTTACAAACAGACACTGTACTATTACTTTACAATGGCCTAGAAATTTACTTTTATGTAAACTATTTTATTTTACAGATACTAATGAAATGTAAATATTTAGTCAGTATGATATCCAGTGACTATAGTATTTTAAGATGTGTGTAACATTTTTAAGTCATAGGGTTTTTAAAGTTTTTGGGACCAAATTTTTATTAAAAAAATATTTATTTTTTATTATTTACAATGAAATTACTTTTGGCAAGTGATTGAGATTAATGTGTAGTTTTCTTTTCATTTTAAATATATCGTATATATTAATTAAAATTTTCTGTTCATGAAAAATTTTATTGACATTATCATTTTCTTTTTATATATATTTTTTGATTATATAATATTTAAATCTATTATAGATTTAATAATGAACTATTGATAAGAGAAAATGATTTTTAATCAGGAGTTTTTTAAGCGCTAATAGTAATAGATAAGTGATATATACAGGTGTATAATAAATGAAGGCTGTAAATTATTTAAAAAAATTCTTGATCATAAACTCCCATATTACATTAAAATCCGTCCAGTAAATATTAAAATATTCATTATAATAATAACTATAATTTCTGTGCAATTATAGGAATATCCCTTGCCTTATATTACAGTAATTTAGTAAAAAAATATAAGGCATTTTTTAATTGCAACCTTAATGTCTTTGTATATATATTTTTTTCTGCGTTAATACAAAAAGAATGTACATAGTACTTATTTAATTATAAGATAAATAACTTTTCTGGTAAAATAAAAATAAATTAATATATACAACTAGAAATAGTAATTTTTTTTAAGGAAATTTCGAAAATCGGAAAATGTAATTATGAAAAGATGTCTATTAATATAATTAGTTGCATTTAAGGAAAATTTAAATGAAATATACATTTTTATAAGCAATTGTTATATATTTATTTATCAGGCAATATAAAATCACAAACATTGTTAGAGTAGAAAATAAAATTAACAATTTAGTCAGTCTTATCAAAATCTGTTGGTGCAAAAGTAAACTAAATATTTAATCTTGAAATCTTATTCCTATTGTATTTTAAAGCTGGTTAATATTTTAGCATTTTTGCAATAACTACCTTAGTTATGTTAGTGTTTTATAAAGACGTGTATGGCACAAAAAAACGCACAGAAATATAATAAAAATATTTGTGCAAATAAACTAAAGATGAGCGAAAAGCTTTGGTCAGATAAACACAAGACATTTTGAACAAACAATATTTGTGTGAAGAATTACTTTGTTTACATTGCCACTTAGTTTTACTTTTAAGTTTTGTTAGTTTTTATTGAGGTTGAACTTGCAGGTTTTTTTTGAGGCAAATTAATAAATAATAATATGTTACGTACTTTTGTACAATTCGGAATGTCGATGTTATTTAATTGGTTTATTACTAATTAATTATAAAAATGTTATTTTATATTACTTCACATATAAGGTAACTTATCTAGGAACGCAGCATAAAATCATGTTTGTTACATAGCATTTTTGTTTCAACATATGTTCTTATTTCATTTTGTTTGCATACTTTTCAATTAAATCTATAATTGTTAAATGTAGTTTTTCTTTAGCAACATCTATAGCAGTTTTCTCAGACCCATTCATTAGAGTTATATTTGGATTGTAATTTAACAATACTTTAGCTGCTCCTATATTACCCATCTCACTCGCAACATGTAATACAGTGCTTCCAGATAAATCAATAGCGTTTATATTTGCTCCATTGTCAAGTAAAAAGTTGATGACCACTGTCTTATTGTTTATGGCAGCTAAATGCAGTGGGGTTTGACCTTTTTTATCACACAAGTTCACATTTGCCTTGTGTACTACTAAAATTTTACATAATTCAACAAGTCCATATCTAGATGCATAATGCAATGCTGTCATTCCATTTGAATCAGGGAAGTTAACATCGTAATCCGAAGCTGTCACATGAGTTTTTTTACACATTTGACATTCACAGAGTGGGTGACAGGATACTCCGCTGGGTGCAGGGTTTGCATTGACATAATTTTCATAGTTTATATTCATATAAAAACAGGCAAGCTTTACATCTCCATAAGATATTGCTTGTAGAATGCGCTCAATTCTCTTTAAATTTTCTACTGTTTTATTTGTCGTACTTGAATCACTTTTTATTTTGACATTCTGTAATTTAATTGCTATTTGCCTGTCAGATTTGCAATTTAAGCTTTTTACATCTTTGCTTGTTATATGGATGTATTCATACAAATTAGGCATACTTGATTTGAGCACCTGCAATATTTTTAAATTATGGGCGAAGTCAAATGCAGTTTTACCATTACAGTTCTGGAATGATGGCTCTGCACCATTCTCTATCAGTAATTTTGCTATACCTTCATATCCCCATTTAGATGCCAAATGCAGTGGCGTATTTCCTAGTTCGTTTACACAATTCACTCTCAGTTTTTTCCTACTGTGTTCCGCAAAGTATATTAATGCTTTAACACAGTTCATGTGTCCGTTATTGACTGCTAAATGCAAAGGGGTGTTTTTGTCAATGTTAGCTTGGTTAATGTTAGATCCTGAATGTAATAGTAGTAGAAGAGCATTTTGATGTCCTCTTGAAGCAGCATAGTGAAGCGATGTGCACTCATTGAGGTCAGTTGTGTTAACTCTTGCCCCCATCTCGATAAGAATTTCCACAATATTTGCTTTTCCATGTATAGAAGCTACGTGCAGAGGAGTCAGGCCATGACTGTCTCTTGACGACACTGTTGGAGAAGTCTTTAGAAGGTTTTTTGATATTTTAGAACAGCATTTTTTACAATTACATAAAGGATGGCAAAGTCTTTGATAGATTTCAGTATCATAATCTTCATCATCATCCTCATCTTCGTCGTCTTGATTATCTGTTAATTTTAATGCACTTTTTTCATTATGTTGTATACTATCCATGTGTTTTTGATTTTTTTCTAATAGTCGTTGAACTTGTTCAGTGTTGTTTGCTTTAATTAGATCAAATATGTATTCCAATGTTTCTTCTCTGCCAGTGGTGTCATTTGTTGATATAGATTCTGTTAAACTGCTTTTTCTTTGTGAATTTTCATTCAAGTTATCTTCAGTGAGACTGCTTTCATAGTAATAAGATTCTGGATTAGGTGGCCCCGCTAAGGCTCCTGACTGAATATGTTCTATCACAGCTTCTAATGTTGTTATAAGAAATGCACTTTCATCACTTTCTCCTTTCCCAATACCACTGAATCGGAATTCTTTCATATACATTAATTGACTATACCAATTTGGTAACCCAGATTTAATAAGGAGAAACACAAACACTGGTAACAAATCATCAGCAGTTAAAAGAATAACATTGTTGCTCTTGTCAATTTTATTAATAGCATTTAAGGCTTGTTTTACGCATAATATCTTTTCTAGTACAGTATTATATGTATCTATTTTTGATAATATTTGTTTCGCCTTAGGCACTGCATGATACAAGTCTTTTTTAATGTCAAGATCTCTAAGTTGGATGTCACACATATTTCTAATCTTTTTATTTAAATGAGAATCTTCATATGCAGAAATTGTACAAATAGGTTTAAAAATTGAGTCAAATAATAAATATTGCATATAAGTCTCAACAGATAATTTCATATTTTCTAGTAAATGTTTAGAGGCTTTACATTTTTCCCGAAGTCTACGATTTTGTAAAGTACTTTGGAGGCACTCGGTATACAATTCACTTATTGCTTCTTTTAAGGGTGCAATAGCTATAGGTAATGAGGAGTATTTCTTTAGAAATGTCTGCACATTGTTTTCTATTTGATCTAATACTTGGCGA
Organism: Heliconius besckei; assembly: GCA_018249835.1. Taxonomy (NCBI): domain Eukaryota; kingdom Metazoa; phylum Arthropoda; class Insecta; order Lepidoptera; family Nymphalidae; genus Heliconius; species Heliconius besckei. The sequence goes on from DWNA01002195.1 coordinate 10,350, forward strand.
CCTGCTGCTTGTGTCCAAAGTAAATCAATACAGTCATTAATAGACAACAGGCAATCCTTCGTCATAGAATTATCCACAATATTTGAATTAGGTTCTAAGGGGCTTTCTACACACCATACCTTATATTTTATAAAATCCTCAGTATAAAACGTTTCTTCAAATAATATATGACTTTGGAGTGGCAATCCTTTTGTAACTTCCAATGTTATCACTTTATTAGCCACAGTAACCTGTTTTTCTGTGAGAGTACTGTAATGTGTTTCTGGTAATTCATCACTAGGCACTAAGACATTCGCACAGAAATCTTCCACAGTAAACACACGCGTATTTAAACTTCCGATTCGAGGCACACATATTACCCAAGATTGTGAAATGCAGTGATGAAATAAATTAGAAAATTCTTTTTTAAATTCTATGAAGAATGGATTGTCGGATATAATTTCGTCGTATGCGCCCTCCATAGCAACTACTGTATTTGATAGTGAAATTGGAAATGGCCAAAGCAGCTAATGTAATTGGAAGGTATGATTACAATAATGATAATTTGTTTCCTTGAACTTATGCTTAAACGCTATAATTAATGCAGTGAATCCTGTTGTAACTTCTTTAAAACTAGTTCTGGATTTCATTCTATGAATATTTAATATAATCATAGATTAGTATAATCGCTTCGGACATCGTGTTGAGCGGTATTAACTCCTAAATTCTAGTAAAGTCCTTCAACTTAATTGTCAATAACAATATAAAACACATTGACGGAACAAGCTGCATATGTCACTGTCAATATTATGACAGTATATTATATTGACAGGTGGGGGATTTTTTTTTAAATATACAATGGTAGCATATTCTTGTAAAAGTAGGTAGTATTAGGTGAAAAAGACAATAAAAGCAGTGGCATTGTGTCAAACGGGAACACTGCCGCCGCCCCCGTTCATCTCACCGACTGCCGTCAGGAAGGCGATCCGCCGGCTTAAGCCAAGAAAGGCGCCGGGCTTGGACGGCGTTACCAACGGGGCGCTCCAACACCTCGCAATGAACACTGTCGCAGCATTGGCCAGGCTCTTCAGCGCCATTCTACGTCTGGGCTACTTCCCCCAGGCGTGGAAGGAGGGCCTGGTCATCATGCTCCCCAAGGCCGGCAAGAACGCCCGCCACGCCGACGCCTACCGGCCCATCACGCTATTGAGTTCGCTAGCCAAACTGTTCGAGAAGCTTCTCCTTCCGCTTCTCCTGCCGCACCTCCATCCGCGGCAAGAACAGTTTGGCTTCCGCAGTGGCCACTCCACCACACTCCAGGTGGCCAGGGTGCTACACTTTGCTGCAGCAGCAGCTAACAGGAAGGAGAGTGCTGCTGCAGCCGTCCTCGACGTGGCCAGCGCGTTCGACCGCGTCTGGCACCCGGGGCTCCTTCTTAAGGTGCTCCGCGCTGGCACCCCGCATCATATAGCAACCACGATTGCCGCTTACTTGAACGGACGCTCCTTCTGCGTAAGGGGCGAACACGCCCGCTCCAGCACCTACCAGATTACCGCCGGTGTACCCCAGGGGAGTATCCTCTCCCCTGCGCTCTGCTCCTGGTACACCGACGACTTGCCAGCCGAACAGGACACGATGCTCGCCCTGTACGCCGACGACGTGGCCTTACTCACCAAGAGCCTAGCATGCCAAGATACCAAGCATGCCGCCGTCAAGCTCCAGCGAGCGCTTAATCTGCTGCCGAACTGGCTCGCGGAGTGGAGGCTCTCGCTCAACGTGGCCAAGGCCCAGATCATCTCATTTGGACGCCACCTGAGCCTGCCTCCTCCGCTGAGCCTGCAGGGCCAGCAGATCTCCTGGAAGCCCACCGCAACCTACCTCGGCGTCGTGGTTGACCGGAGGCTCTCTATGATAGGACACGTCAAGAAGGCCGTGAACGCGGCAAAAGCGGCGCTGCACTTGCTGCGCCCCCTCTTCCGGTCCCGTCTCCCCCTCCGACTGAAGCTTGCGTTATATAAGACGTACGTCAGGCCGC
>DWNA01002196.1:0-12359 GCA_018249835.1 Heliconius besckei
ATATATTATAATTATAAAAGTAGTAGGTACTTATTTTACTTTACTACTCAAGGCAAAGTTAATTAAATTTCACAGATTTACACACATTTACTAGGCTACATTTTATCCCAGGAAAGCGAATGCTTCCCACGGGATCGCTGGTAATTTGCGGAAATTATGACATGAATTTTAAAATATTGATCGAACTTTAGTAATTTAATGCTACAAGATTGGAGAAATCGTTGAAGATATATATTTTTCTTTGTTTTTCGAATTTTACGCTATATTATATTATTCTTTATGCAATTATTACTTTGATATCTGTAACAATGAAATCTACATTTGAAGCTAAATCTTACACAAATAGATAACAAGTTTCAGCATAACTTATATAAAAATGGTCATGGAATAAAATCTGCATAGGGTTGATATTTGCGCCACGTGTGAACGGGGTGAGACGGCGGTATGCTCACTATCAACCCCCCGAGCTTTTGTATGCGGGCGTAAAGCAATAAAATAATTGACAGTAATTTATTAATCTATTGACACATTATAATCGAAGCTGTTATAAACTTATTCATATTTATCATTTTGAGAAAAAGAAAATTCTGTTTTAGATTTCTTTTTATCAAGTAATGGCACTCTGTTCTATTTCAAGCTCGTTTCTTTTACGAAGTAACTTCACAAAGACATTGCTTATTAAATAGCAAAGACAAGTTTTGCACTTTGTTTGATAAAATTGTTAAGACATCCCTTACTTTTGGTAAAATAAAACCAATATATTTTTCATATTTTTAAATAAGTAGGAATCTCGTTGCAAATTGCAAGAATTTGTGTATACAAATTCTACTTAATTACGTTTCGTTGTAAAGGTATGTATAATTCTCTCTTCTCTACATTTGTTCCGACTAATTTAAGTACGTGTTTACAGACAGAATGATTACAGTCGTACGCAGCCACTATGCCATGACTACTTCCCATCTATTTACCTATTTAGAGAAATTTATTTGTGATTCGGAAAAGTTAAAAGATATTTATTAATCTTTGGCTATAAGAAGCCAAAGATTAATATCAAGATTACGTTCAACATGACAGTTGTAGATTCGATTCCTACTACGGGTATGGGGACGCTAACAACAGTTCCTTACCTAGTTTTTTACCATCGGAAACGCGCAACACGGAGTATACATCTTAAAAGTATATGTATATACATATAACATTTATAAATGTACAAGATAAAAATAAAAAATTAAAACAGATTCTCCAAACATGAGTTTTAAGCTTGTCGAGTGCCTACCTAGCAAATATTATTTTGTATTACTAAAATATTTACTGAAATTTTTATGATAATTTTGCTGGTGGCCACTGAAAGCGAGCTCGTTAATTTTATTCATATGAAGTAAACTGAAAACTCGTACAAATACGTAGGTGGCATGGTGGTATAATTGGCGAGCGATAGTTTTGAGTTAGATGTCTACGTGAAGGAATACCAATTATAATATTGGATATTTTTTTTCTCTAGTCTGTTAAAATAAGTTGTGTCATTGATATTTAACATCTAATATATATATTGTTTTTTGTTTAGCTTCAAACTGTAGTCCGCATATAGGGTAGGCAGAGGGAACGTAGTGTTAAGACACGTTCCCCCTTTTCCACTTAGTTTTTGAGATATTGCGTTTTGAGTTTTAAACGAACTGAACGCTGCGCTTTGTCTTGTTACCATTCAGTCCCCGAGTAGGAATTAAACCTACAAACGTTCATATTTACAGTCAGAAGGCGTCCCGCTGCGCCACAACGGCCTTGAATAGAGAAAAATGATATTTGTAATATATTCGATTATAGTATATTAAACTATTCCATTGAAGTTATTTATTTATATGTAAACATGGACAGCAAATTGACATTCCGTGCCAAAATTATTGTGCTTATCGAGAGTAAAGGTAAACACAGCCCATTAGTTCCTTAGAGTAAATTTGAACATGTTAATAATCCTTCGTGACTAGTAATTCTGTGTTTTAAATTGAAATGTTCTCGTAAAATAGTCGAAATTTTCTAGTAAAATAGTTTATAATGTTATTAGTTTTTTTTTACTTTTTGATGTGAAAACGTCTTATAAACCGATGAACGCTGATTGCATTCACGAAAAGCATGTCACGTTCCGCCTGAGCCAAGCGTGTAAGCGAGCGATAGAGAAGCTCGATCAGTGTACGCGTTCGGCTTGTAGCGCGTCTATAGATACATCTATTGTTAGTTAGAATTAAATAGCACATTGTAATTGTAATTAGACTTAAGTAAAACAATATTTGAATTAACGAGTGCATATAAATATTAATTATGCGAAAAATATTGTAATTTTTAATGAACTCTTTCTTTGTATTATACAAAATAATATACATTCATTAATAATAATTCAATTCAATTCATAAAAGTGTGAAATATTTGATCATTATTTTCTTATAAAGTTATCGCGTCATGTTATCGTCCGTAAATCGACTTTACGGACAACCATTTTAAAATATGTAACTGATTACGTGTGAGTTCGAATTCCATTTTGGGAACACTTACTTTTGGTAGCCTACTAGTTTTGCTGTTGCCTGTCGTAACGCCTAATATCGTAATATTATTACTTCCAAGGGCAATGTAATGTAGTCTAAACTTGCTCAAAAAATTCGATGTCCTTTAGATAGAGATAGACAAAAAAATTGCTTGTTTGTTTTTTGGTAAACAGCTGTTTTATCCATTGGGAATTATTTTGATTATTTGATACTGTATTATAGTAAAAAAAAACAAAATATCAGGTTTTTCTACATAAAGTGATATAGATGGTCGAGTGGAGTACTAGTAATCTCTGAAGAGTTCCACCATCCTGGCTTCATCATCAGACCTGCTCTATCTATCTATATCACTGTATTGTCACCTAAGCCACGTACAACTGCAAAGTTGCTATAATCAAAAGTGGATATATTTTAGCTTCTTAAATTTTAATACACTTAATAAAAATATATCATCTGCAATATTATTTGAAATACTTATTTATATTATTACACAAAAAACTGAAAGAAACTATAGTTTTCTACGATTACGACACTCTTGAAAAAAAAAACACCTTTTAAAATAATAATTGGTACACTATTGTAACACAGCGCTTGTCTTCTCTTGCTCGTTCACCTAAGCTACTCGTATCTTCAGGGTTCACTTGTATTTTGCAAACGTCACACACGTCGGTCATACATCACGAACAATAGCCTATTGTACTCTACGTTCAATGGAAAATTCATATATAAGCATAACATGTTTTTAAACTTTACCGGCTTTATATAATGTAAATGTAGCTGTCAGCGACGTCTTGTTGATTTGTGTCATTTTAAGTTAATTTTAAATGAAATAAATTAAAAAAATTATACTAAATATTAGTCAAATATTTTTAAATATTCTTACTATTTCAACTGGGGTTTTTGAGAAAAAATTACACAAACGAACGAATAAAAAAAAACACAGTGCCAAGAACTGACAACACACAGAAGCTACGTAACGAAAGCTCGAAATTACAAAATTAGCCAATTTGTGGATATTATCACGTCGCCTCGTAACGTAAATACCGCGCGTTCGACACAAACATTTGAGAAAATGTATTACAATAATTAATTATAGCAATAATTTTTAACCACAAAACACTTATACAATCAAATATTTATTATTATTTTGCAAATAATTGTTATAATAAATAAGTTTAGTACTTGCCTGGGTCGAGTTTTCGAACGTTGGCTGGCGCGAGCGACATGAGTCTAACGTGCAGCACACACCGGTTGCGCGCGTATACTGCCTACTAGAACGGTGGCTTTCGGCGGGATTCTCTCTAGAATAGCTAGTGATGTCCCGCGAAAAGAACCCTGACATCTGACCCAAATATCGATAAAATTATCGCAACTTTGTATAACATTTGACTGACTGTACATCTTCTTGTTACTATTGTTTATTTATCAAAAGCAAACAATTGTACGTTGTTTATATTTATACAATGATTATAATGAAACTTAATTCAATATTAGTGTATTAATAATTATGTTATTATTATATTTACAACATATACAACTTCGTATTGTTATAATATAAACAAAATAATTTGTCGATGTCATTATTAATAATTTAGTATCTTCGCACAGCAAATGTTATATAATTGATAGAATGAAACAAAAACAAGCAACGTTTCGTCATTTATTAATTATTGAAACGTCGTTTTGGACATTCTTATGTTTTGAGTGGCTTAGAAGGTTTCTAAGGAGCGTTTCCCTCATCCCTAACCGTTGGCGCATGCGCAGAGGGCGCTAGAGCGTTTGCCGGGTAGAGTTTACGTTGATTGATTCAGCGAGTTGCGCGCAGGTTAACTCGCCCGGCACGTGCCCTAAGTGAGGCACTTCCAACCTCAAAAACCTTCCAGTCTCCCTTTGGCCCTTCGCGACTCATACAGAAAAGCTTAGTGCTATAAAGAATAAGGGTTCAATAGAATTGGTGGGCTCTGCGCAATGAAATGGTGCGCATATTTTGAGCTGGCCGTGTGTATGTCTAGAATTATATTGTTTTAACATTTTCTAGTAGAGAGGCCGGTCGTGGCGCAGAGGCACAAAGTGGTTCTGTAAAACCGACCAGTTGTGGGTTCGATCCCGACTCGAGGAGATTAAATTTTTATTTTTATTTATATTTCCATTTCTTCGCTCTGGTGTCGAGGTAAAAGGCAGCGTTGAATTCTGCCGTTCAATACGCATTGACTCCAGAATTCGGCAGAAATTGGGGAATGGAGTGTCTTAAAACTAGATTCCCTCTGGCTACTTTTAATTAGCGTGAAGCTGATTTATTCTATATTAAAAAGGAGTGTTTTTAGCTTTGCCCTGCAATTTTTTTATTTAATGAAATAAAATTATAATCCATAATTTTTGTTCTCAAGGCTTACATTTTCAGTGGCAGAGCTCAGTGTCGCGTTCTGCCTCAACACCAGAGCAAATAAATGAAAACAATAAATATTCCTCGAGTGGGCATCGAACTAACGACCTATCTCGTACAGTCAAGACTGGCCTTAAGTTTAGTTCAGCTTATAATAAAATTATAATAGAACGATCTACGTATAGATGTATGGAAATAAACGACAACTATCAAATATGCCGAGGCAACTACGAGTATAATTATCGCAAGTGTATTCAAGCTGCGTAACTCGAAGTTTAACCACCTGTAACATTTTGTATCCCGATGTGGAGAATTTGAGATATCTATGAGTGAACGTTATTTTAATAGCTTCACGCAATATCACGCACATAGGGTAGGCAGAGGGAACATGGGAACCTAGTCTTCAGATTCTTACCATTCTCCGCTGAATTCTTAAAAATATATGTTGTTAAAGCATTTTATAATAAAGATTTATGCTATAAAGGAATTTAAAATATATAGCTTTAACTATCCTTTTAAAAGCCAGCATAACTAACTCACTATGATTCAAAAAGACGACGTAACAAGACAGTACTTTGTGTAACTATTTTTTAAAATGTTAAAGAATCTAAAAATCTTTATTTATTTTTTTAGCTTCACGCTGTATCCTGCTCAAAGTGATAACTATTTGCAAGGATAGGCAAAGGGAACCTGGGAACCTAGTGTGAAGGTACTCTTGAATTAAGAAAAAACCTGTACTCGTTGATTACATCCGTTAGTTCTTATTAAATACTACCCTTTTTCTAATATCTTTTAAAAAGAAAACAAAACGAAACCACTAATGGAAAGATTGCATGAATGAGTGCTATAAAAGGTACTGAAATATACCGTAGGTTCTTAAGTAGCAAAAATATTGTAGAAAAAGTAGAAAAAATATGTATCTACCTATAAAATTATGTATTTACTTAGAAACTGCATAAAATTAAGACCTAAAAGTGTTTTACGCTTTTAACAACATAATTTTGTATGATAAATGAACATTTCATCTTAATGGAGACATTCTTCATGGAAATAGAGCAAAGTTACCTCAAATATTTTTCCATAAAAGACAAGGTTATATTATCTTATGGACTGTTAGTTTCAACTTTCTTTGAAGTCAAATTCTCACCGTGTAACTTGGCTGTGAGCCAACTGGCCAATATTGGTGTAGTTTATGAAATTCAAAGTCTCCATTTTCTTTTAAAATGTATTTTCGCTTAAGTTTTCTTAAAATTATGTTAGCTACTTTGCATTATATATCCTTACATCATTTATTTATTTACTTTAGCTGTACGCTCGTATGTAGGGAAGGCAACGGGAGCTTATTGTTAAGATACTGCGTGCTTCACTTTTCCACCTAATTATGGAGACATGTTGAGTTTCCGAACTCAATGCCCCGCTTTGGCTCAACATCCGTCTATCCTGCTGTGTGTGGGATACAACGTGAAGCTGATTTTCATTTTCATGTTCTCGAGTGGGACTCGAGGTCCTAAGTAAATTATATTAAATTCCTGATTTTTTAATTTATTTTTTATCTGTATACAAAACTGAAATTAACTGAAACTATGTCTAAACTGTAAGGATTGTCAAACTGCTAAACCTTCAATCTTGATTTTGCTTATAATGAATTATGAAAAATCCACTCTTACGGGAGTAAAATTGCTATTTCTAGGATAAATACGTATATTTTGTATACAAGCTTTTAGAAAATATAATTAACCGTTGATTGACTGACTGATTAACAGTAGGCTGCTTCTTACGAGAACAAAATATCTAACGGAGAAATTAAAAGCCTCCATGAATCCACGCCTCTTGGAATCCATCGAAGCTCTCTGACTACTAAGCCATATATATGTTCTTATCAAGTTACAATATAATTCTTATACGACTGTAACTACTTATTCGTGTTGTTAGAACTTAGTTAGCAATTTTTATAAACTTTCTAAAATTTTTTTTGCCATTGTTATATAATACAGACCCTCCGAAAAGAAATTCACCTAGATGAAACGTAATATAAAAATAACTTTTTCAAAATTGTAAATAACGAAACAATTTTAATAGGAAACAACATTTATTTGGTTTTATACGAATGAATTTATTTTAAATCAGACAGTTTAATAAATTAGAAGACAAACTCTTTGTTCAGTTTTAAATTCCGGTTTCGAATATCCGTTTCTCTTGGCAAAGTCACAAAGGAGAGCTGAGCAAACAATTTTAAAACTGAACTCACAATATATTATTTTACGTGACCCAAGAAATACGCCTACATTTTTAAATATAAATTTAACTTATAATATTTTTTAAATAAGGCGTTTCAATAGTTAAGCCTTAACCACTGACCGTATTACATAAATAGAGTGGAACACTTGTGAATATATTTTTTTGTTTTATAGTGAAAATATGATTATATTCAATATAAAACAAATATAATAAACATAATAAAAAAACAGTATATTTATTAATCAACAACCACAATAGCACCTAGAACGACATAGATATTTTTGTAAATTCCCTAAAAATATGCCCTACGAGTATATAAAGAATGGCAAAAAAGATTTATGACGGAAAAGTGAGTGGTAAGAGAGGTAGGGTGAGATCTCGGTTGACCTTCGTAAACACAGTATCTAAGGTACTTAAGGAAGGAAGGGCATGTATGAAGAGTTTGATCACAGTGGACGAAGCGAAAGAGGTGTGTAGAGACCGTAGCGTTTGGCGCTCCGTCCTCTACTGACGACGACTGGCCTCAGCTGAAAAAAATTGAAGTTGCTTTAATATTTTTCTTTATCATAAATACAATCGTTTTTCCATTTAACCAACAACAAAATTTTACATATAAAACTCTTACGTTTTTCACTTAACTGGTATGTTTTAAGCCCCCCATTGATCCGTGCATCCCGTCCGTACGTGACATTGCACAGTGCGCGGTGCTCAGCTGGCTCGCTCCAAATTAAGTCTAGTGTTGATTTTTGTAATTGTCTTTCGTGTTCTTGCATTTAGTTACGACTACAAGATTTTTTCTAATTATCGGATGTTATTTCAAATCTATACGTATAATAATATTGTTAATGGTTGCTGTCTGTTCATGGGATATGTATCAAGTATGCAAATCTAATAGGAAGCGTTTAACAATGCAATTGAAGAATATTTTGTCTATAGAAGAGTCGAAGAGTCTTTTTTACACTTCTAGATATTTTCCCGTTGGATTTTTAAATATAATATTTAAATGTTTCCAAGTAATCGTAACCCAACCCTATGTTGTGCCTCTAGTACAAAAATCCATTTAGTGATCAAGAAATGTCTCCATTTACCGACGCTGACACCGAAAGTAGCTATCGCGATTAATTTAGTCCCGCCCGGAGGAGATCCGGGGCGCGGCGGATATTTCACAAAACATTTTACTCCAAAATGCTTATCTACGATTTACGCATAATAAACGGTAAATTCGAAAATTATGTCTCAATTTCCACGTTAAAAACGTTAGCATCGAACGAAATTATTATTTCATAGCATGTTACGAGAAATATGACTGCCAGCCGAATATTTATGTTGATATTATTGTAATTTTTAGCTGTCATTTATAAAATTCGGAAAATCAAAAGCTTTTCGTACTGTAATTGAATTATTAATTATTTATTTATTATAATATGAACTTAATTAACTAAAGCTCTTAATGAAAATAGTTTTAACACTTTGCAGCTTAAATTAAATGGTATAATGTCTTTTCGCTGGATTTGTATTAAGTTGTCTTAAAAGTTAGTGTCATTTTTTATACTGTACGGTAATGAAATATACGGTCCACTATTGCCTCTATACACAAGTAAAACAGATTTAGTGATCTACTCTCGTTGAGGAGCTTCGTCCTCCTGGCATTAATCCCGGCTATTGCCAGGGTCTGCCTTCCTACTCAACCTCCTCCACATTGCACGGTCTTTTGCATCCTCGGTGGTTAGACCACATAGGAGCATATGCTTAAAATCGCTTAACATTTAAGTTTTAATAATTTATGATATCTAAACTTAATAGTAAAAAAGTAGTAGTCTAATTTGGTTATTTAACTTTTACTTGTATGAACAAAAATGTTTACTCTGAACATTGGACCGTTCTTATTTATTTTCCAACTCGAGAACAGTTTAATTGATTTCGCCGAAGCTTCTCTAGAAGATAACTTAGTTAGCACGTGTCTGAAATGTTTTGTGTACTAAGTACAAGATAATAAAAGAAATTATACAATTAACAACTTACGTACGTAGAGAAATATTATTTTATGATATATTTTATAAAGAAAACATATATTATCAGCTTCACGCTATTTCCGCACACAGCAGGGTAGCAAGGGAGCATTGTGTTAAGACACTCCGTTACCCTTTCTCCGTTACCCTTTCTCCGCCTAATTCTGGAAGCATTGCGTATTGAATGGTTGCACTCAACACCGGACTTTGGCCTTGGCACCAGAGTGAAGAAATGGCAATATTAGTAAATAGTAGTTCATTCCCTCGACTGGGGATCGTACCCACAACAGTTGCGTTACAGTCAGACCCTTGTGCCCCTGGTAGGCCACGGCCTCAAACACAAATACATATAAAGAAAATTGTACTTTTATTGCAATTAACGATAAGCTTAGTCTTTTCTAGAAGCAGCATTTTATAGTTTAGTTTTCGTCTTTAGTTCTAAGTATTTCCTGTAAACGCTAGAGACATTGCATATTGTAAGAGCCCCGCAATACTTAACCCAAACAAATTTTACATATTTCGATTACACAGAAACAGTATACATTTTCCACTGAGTGAGTGAGTAATTGAATCTTTTATTATAGTATGAGAAGTCGAATATTTCACAACAGCGAAACAATGGCGATAATTTTATTATGCAACATTCAAATTCCGTTAGAGAATGTTTATATTAAATATGCAGGTATTTGCCGGTCTAATGAAATACCCCGCGGCGTTGAGTTGAGTTGAGCATTCGATGTGGAATTCTCACCATCGAGCTCGCTATGAATAGTTAGTTGTATGTATGGTGTAGAAATATGTTGTTAAAGTTCACTTTGCCTAGAAGCAAAATTTGTTTTGTTAATTTTTTTTTTTTATACAAACAAACAGAGGATTTTCTTGTGGCTTTTATCGTAATTGTTAATATTTTGAAGTTATTTTTAGGGTATGTTTTTTTTTAGCTTTATGTGCATTTCGCATATAGGGTGGTAGGCAGAGGGAACGTAGTGTTTAGGTAACCATACTTTAGCCAAATATTCGAGGCATTGTGTGATGAGTGGTGCAACTAAGCGCCGAACTTACTATAGAAAGGCCCACTTTGATAAAAATATATTGTGTAAGTAGCGGACCACTTGCAGCTACGCCCGCTTGAAATAAACGAATGTTTATTTAAGCGTATTTAAGAAAAAAGCGCGAGTCCGATTCGCCCAAACAGTTCTGTACCAATTTCAGGATTGTGATTGGGAAATGCCATATAGGTTTAGATGATGCGGCGAATAAAGTGCACAAATATAAGTTTACGGGGTATATGCACTTATTGTGTATGAAATTAAAAACAACATGATTTTTGTCTATGAACGCCACGCTTGGCATCGACACCAGAGCGAAAAAATGAAAATATTAAATATTTAATTTTCTCGTGTGGGGATCGAACCCACAACCAGTCGTGCTAACAGTTACACATTTGAGGCCTTGTGCCACGACTGGCCTGTATTCTATAATACATTTAATATAATATGAATTGAATTTATACCATCTTCGTTTCTTTTTTCCTACAAGTTGTTTTCTTTTTTCTTTTTTCCTACAAGTTGTTTCCTACAACCGTTCGTTCTGTACGTCCAATCCGTTCGTACCAATAATAAGAACTAAATAAAATTAATGAAGTACGTCGTCGGGCATTCTGATTAAAAATAAGATAAAAATTAAGCGCGCTTGAGCTTGGAGTGTCATATATCCTATCCTATATATATCTTATAAAACAAAGTCGCTTTTCGTGTCTGTCTGAACTTTCTAACTCTTCTTCTTCTAAGCCACCCAACGGATTTTGATTAGGTTTTCACCATTAGGTCGAGTATTTCTCAGGGAAGGTTTATATATAGTTTATTATTTGTAAATTCTTATCTAAATTAACATAAATACGATAAATGTGTATAACGTCCTATCCGTTGAGACACTACTAAGTAAGTAAAGAGTAAGTACTACATGAAAATAATGTACTCAAGTATTGTTCCTCTTAATAAGATCTACAAAAAAGTCCGCAACAGAATATTCGTATCTTTTAAGCATAACGCGTAGTGATCATATTTCTGTCTAAAAATAGTAATTTCAATATATTTTTTATTGTGAGGGATATTTTTCCATAATGGTATTAATCTTTATCCATTAAAATACTTTATTAACTTTCTACGTTAAACGAAGATAAAATTTGCTTTTTACACTATTTCGAAATTGCGAATAGTTTTAGAGATAAACGCAATTAATTGTTAACACATCACGCCGTTCACACATCAGCTGTATCGAGTCAAGTTTCATTATCCCGTACTCTCAGCATATAAATAAGTATATTAGTTACGTTGGCCATTTAATGTAGATCAATACTGTCTTTTACTGTTTTTCATTTTAATAAGTACTTTGGAAGTTGTTACAATATCAAAAAATCCTTGCTGCGAAACGGCTCGCCTCGACGTTATGCTTATACAAGCGCGTCCGCAGCGCCCGCCAGCCTTACACGCATCGGTGGTTCAGTGGTAGAATGCTCACCTGCCACGCGGGCGGCCCGGGTTCGATTCCCGGCCGATGCATTATATTTAATTTTCCTCACAGGCGGCTACCTGTGAGGAAAAAAAAAGCAAGCACTACGTGGCTACGTAGTACGTAGTATGCTTTTCATCAGGGACAGAATACCCTCTTCACCATTAACCACAAGCTCGAAAAAAACCCGCCTGCCTAAAGGCAATTGCTATAAATAGCAACGAAGATTTAGATGCGTTTGCACGTATTGGATAATTGGAGTTGAATGTATTATTTCAGCGCGATGTCGTTGTACCAATATCTCATTAAAATGTATTTTTTTTTAATTCTGTCTACATATATCCATCCATACCTATATTATAAATTCGAAAGTAACTCTGTCTGTCTGTCTGTCTGTCTTTTACGCAATCAGGACCAAACCGCTACTTTAATTGTGATAAAATACACATATAGGATATTTGAGGGTCTCAGGATGAACATAGGATACTTTTTTTTCTCATATTTGTAATATTTTCGATATATACCAATATATTAAAATAATTAATTTGACATGCAACTTATTCCGCCATGTTAATAACAACCGTCGCTACGCGTTGCTAAGCAACGGCTTGCAAAGTTTGTTGTTTTAAGAAAACGTCACCCAAAGTGAGTTTGCTTAATGCATACATGGCGCGCGCCGATATA
>DWNA01002197.1:0-12355 GCA_018249835.1 Heliconius besckei
CTTGGGCCAATTTTTAATTTTAATTCATATATTTATTAAACTGAATTCCGTCGAAATGGGTCACTTAGATAATAATATAAGAAGCTACTCTACCTTGTTTAAAATACGTATAAGACAAAGAAACATAATTATGTAACGCTTTTACATTTCTTAAAAAGTTTTTATATACAAAAAAAGGCATATTACCTAAAATAACGCGGTAACTTCCGTCTGTACGTGGACCTCGGTCGAACTCTTCCCAGCTCCATTTCAGTTGTGCTGACTATTTGTGAATGAACCACACTTAGTACTAACATCAGCCCAAGTGGTACGATCCAGCAGTTAGACTAAAATACAAGGGTTAAATTATGTAATAAATATATATTTATTCGATACATTAGAAATTCGATTATTACCCTAACTTTAGTTAAGTTTTTTACTTTAAGTTTGTTATTACCCTAACTTTACTTTATTAAATATATGTGTACATTGTATGTTTGGAAGTGTATTTTTTAATAAACATCGTTTTTAGTTGATATGTATTTGTTATTTTTAATAAACATATAGCGCATAGTCTGTTTTTCTTAACACATTTCGATTATCCGAATGCCTAACAACTAGTCCGGTTAATCGAATTTCCACTGTATATATATAAGAAGTTATTATTAAGCAAAGATAATGTTATTCCACTATTCTACAATATCCCCTTGACTCAGAGTGTGGAGTCAAAACACAATGCTACAGTTTATCTTTTCATACAGTAAGGTCGATGAGTAATGGCTGTCCTGAAATTATGTATGGCTACACACTTTGCTTTTGATAGGATTTTTCTTACTTTTGATTATTTTATTTCAGAGTGAACAATGAGCGAATGTTCTGATAATCTAACTTCAGGGACGGTTACAACTTAATTAAATTAATATTTTAAAGTAAATTAATATTTTGAGTAAATTAATAATCACAATAAAATTTCAAATACTCACATCAATATCAATAGATGAAGGAGCAATGAAACTTATAGATATGTTTATCACTTGCAAAATCCATAATCCAAGTAGGAAGTTAGCACAGGTCGTTGAAGTTTGTTGCGCCCACCATTGGTATAGAGCAGGCAAAAACACAAGTCTCACTAATGCATACCAGACTACTCGACGTATGCTTAAAGTAGGTTTTGCTTTGGGGAATGATGATCCTTTAAGAAATATTTATAAACATTCAAATATTTAAAGTTTTGACAATGATATTTAATATATAAATATATATAAATATTTTAAGTTACTCCCTTTATTCTTCACTAGGAACCATCAATTTTATAAGATCTTTACATAAATTATGGCCTAATATGTAATTCTGATGCATAAGGTATATTAGTGTAAAGTTTCATCTAAATTTGTTCAGGACTTTTTTGTTTAAGTCTGAAATAAACATCCATCTTTATAAACATTGACATTTATAATATTAAAAGGATTGTGGGATATAACAGTGTTCAAACACTATTGCTGTCTCCTGGAATTCAAGACATGTCCTAACTCCTAAGTAGTGGAGCTCAATGTCATATTTTGTTTTGTTATAGCAGAGAGAAGATGTCCCATTGCACTGAGATAGCCTAAATAATTAATTTATTAACCTAAACACATTATGTTGAACAAAACATATGTTAATATGCCATATAAAGATTATAATGTTAATATATAACATGTAATATTGTTTTAAATAAAGCAGATTTTTCTATGATGATAAGAATTGGTAAACAAAATTTTAAAAAATCAGACTCAAAAAAATTACTACCATTCCTTTTCTAACAGCTTGTAGCTTTTAAGCTACTAATCTGATTTCACATTAAATATTTAAATTTAGTATATAATATCTATGTTAGCAATAACATAACATTTATTTTATAATATTTTTGATTTAATAGTTTCTTGGTAAGTAATTCACATATTTACTATAATGAACTTGGTAAAAAATTTTTGTTATAATGAAAATCATTAAGCAAATAGTTGTTTTTATTAAGCATTACTTACCTCTTACTAAATCAACATCTATGAGATAGGACCTGGGGTGAGATGAGAAATCAACAATTCGACGGCGATATGTTCCTCGCATAAGCAACTGTTCAACCATAGTCTCCCATTCTTCCTTATCATATGAACTTATTTTCTTTTGATACCTTAAATTTATAATTGTGAATGGCAATCATTTTAAAATAATAGTCATAATTATTCTATTAAATATAAAGTTCATAGTATATGTTATGTGTGAGCCTAGGTTGTTGTGGGCCTCTGGATGTAAGGCCACAATTCCTCATTGTGGCCTCACATCCAGAGGGTAATGATAGTGTCTTAAGACATCAATGCAGTCAGTGCTGACCGACAGCATACTATCCCTTAAGGTCAAGCATAAATCACTGTTCTATTCAAATTCAAAGCAGATGTTTTAATGTGAATATGTCTATAATTATTAGATAGCAGTACCCTACATGAAGATGCATATTTTTCTTAGCATTTAATGTATTAATGGGGAATGGTGTCTGTAAATATTAAGTACCCAGTTGCTCTCTGCCTCCTACATCATAAAATGAGAGAAACATTTGTTAAAGCAGAGACAAAAATAAAATAAAAAAATTACACAGGTTTGAACTCTCTAACCATTTCTTTTTGTTTAAATAGTTTTTAATAAAATAATCAATCAGATCTTACCATGCTGCTAAATGTTTCATCTTGAATTTCTTTTTCTGGAAAAAATTAATAATATATTTATAGAACACAAAGCAATCAGAAATGCAGATTGTATAATTTTCAGAGATTGATAAGTAAACAACAAAGCAATTCAGTGTTTTGCTTTGAAGAGTTAGTTGTAATTGTGTGGACAGGAGATATGGCAGAAATTAGATTAATAAAAAATATTAAAGCTTCAATTTGATGTTATATATTTTTATATAAAAGCGGCTATGAATAGCTGCGCTACTTAACAATTTTAATTTTATGTACCGTTCCTGGTCAAAAATATATATTTCTCGTCACTATAATGTCATATTGCCATTTGTAAGCTGCCGTCGATTCATTTATTGTTTATAAATAGGACCGCATATATGTAATAACACGATTTTTATTTTTAGAGATATTGAAAAAACACATATCCCCTACAAAATTTGACAACGACTGATTAAAAATTAAAATTGACAGTTATGAATTGACAACGTATATGTGACATTTCCCATGACATTTAATATTCTCTTGATTTATCACAGATTATAAAGTACTAATTATACAGATAAGTATAACTATAAAACGGTTATAGTATGTTTTTTAAAGTGCAACATTAGTGAACAGTTGCTCTTGAAAATTTTACAAATTTAAAATTTTAACGATATAATATGATCAATATATATATTTCAGCCTCACGCTGTATCCCATATGTAACGGAGTAAACAGAGGGAGCCTATTCTTAGGACTTAAGATACTCCACTCCGCTCTTACCACCCAATTCTGGAGGCATTGCTTGATGAGTGGCGGAACTCAGCGCCGCGCTTTTTGTCGAGATCAGAGCAAAGAAAATAAAATATTAAATATTTCATTTCCGCGAGTTGTAATCGCACCCATAACCTGTCGCAGTTACAGTACGCGCCATGACTGGCTAAAATATATAAAATGACAACGTTATTATGTGATTAAATATTTATAAGATTTTATGCACATTAGAAGAGATTTTTTAAATAAATATGTTTAAAAGTTTATCTTTTATTTAATAAATTATTAATAGCTGTATTTTTTAGTTCTATAAGGAGAAAAAAAATATCTATATTTATAATTTTTATATTCAGGTTCAGGAAATGTAGAATAATACAAGGATTATTTCAGAAAACACACTTATTTTTATTAACAAATATGAAACTTCACAAATGTATAACATTAAACGTAATTATTGCCTGCTGGGTATACTTAATATTAATTCGATGTAGCTATGTAATATTAAATTAATTTAAGCTATAAAAGTATAGTACAGTAATATAACTACATTTTTTTAAGTATATAATATGTACACATTATCATATATAAGATTTTTTTGAAAACAGAGATAGGCTGAAAGGATATCAAAACTTAAAATAATATTAGAATATTTTCTTATATTCTTAATATAGCAAGACTGAAAAAATAAGCTTTTTATATATTGATTTATAAAACATTTAATAAGTTTAAAGTAATAGAGATATTTAGATTTTTTTTATTCTGTTAAGAAACGACGATACAGTAATCAGAGACTAGATATTTTTTTTATTTCTATTTGCTTTGGTTGGGCATTAATTTAATTATATATTTATTTGCTTATTTTCGCTCTGATATATTACAAATTTATTCTGTATTGTTTCATTATACGGCGATGCCATGTAGGAAAGAGAACGACTATACAATAGATAAAAAATATCATACTTCATTGTAGAAGAGCGTTAATTAGAACTATTCAATTATTTGTACTTATCACATTTGTATAACATTTTGTATCTATAATTCAGTTGTAAGTTCGTCCTGAGGCCGTCTTGTCATTTCAAAGAGCTCGTCCTCAAGCCACACACTCTCACGCCTAACCACAGGTCGGCGTTCCCATGGATCTGACAGGACAATGGTTTCATTTTCTATTTGGGAGTAGCTCGGTGGTCTGCCAGTTTCGTTCCACTCGCACTGGTTTTCTAAGTCCTTGTCTAATATGTGACTTCCGTAAGTAGGAGAGTAAGACGGTGGTTTGAATGTAGTGAATGATTGTTGCGTCGTATCAGAATCTGATCCCTGGCTCGGTGGGGAGGGCAAAAAGTTAACTAATTGTCCTTGTTGTTGCTCTACGCCAAGACGGCTGTATCGTTTTAATATTCTGTAAATGAACATAATATTTATATTAGTTCATACATGACAACAACAAAATAATAGAGTTAATCTAAAAATAATCAGTATCTTTTATCCTACTGAAACCATAATTTGTCAGTAAAAATAAACACGGCGTCCACGAGGCAAACAAGGCTCTCGTAATTACTTGTAGGTAACCCCGTAAGCCTTAAATATACATAGGTACCTAAACTATATGTGATATAATATATATATTTTTATTATTTTATTTATTAGCTTTACGCTGTATAATGAACGTAATAGGGTAGGCAGAGGTAACCTGGCAACTTAGTGTAAAGAATCTCCGTTTCCAAACACATTCTTTTTCCACATCCTGCCGAATCCTGGAATCACTGCATGTTTAGTGCAAGAGCGAAGCTATAAAAATATTAAATATTTCATTTCTACGATTGAAAATCGAACCTACAACCAGTCACACGCTTATACACCCGCATCACAACTTGCCCCAAAAGGCCTAAAATGGTAAATATACCTGCATAATATAAATATAGTAATCATAAATACCTCTCCGCCCAGCCCGCTAGCCGCGGCCACTCATCCGGCACCACCGGCACTTGCTGTTTGTTCAGTAGAATAAGCAGCTTTGCCAGGTCACTCAACACGCAACTGCATAATACATTAAAATATTTTATGTAATCAAGGTTTTTAGCATTATATCAAACTAAAAATTGAGGTTAATTGCTGGTAAAAGCTAAAATTTAAGCAATTTTTGAATTAAAACCATCCAATTAGCCTTAAATGTAAATAAAATAAGCAATCGTAATGCAAGTAGTGCATCGAAGTTATTAAACTTACTAAAATATTACAATGATTGTAATTGTAATGAGGCTATCGTAGCGCAGAGCCACAAGTGTGATACTGTAAACGCAACTATAGTTGTGAGTTCGATTCCCACTCAAGGGAGTGAATTATTTAATATTTTTATACTCTCTGGTAACGAGGCCACGCTATGTTTCCAGAATTCGATGAAATGCAGAGAACGGGCTGTCTTAACACAAAGTTCCCAGGTTCCCTTTGACTACTCTGGTATGTGCAGGATACATCGTAGAGCGCAAAAAGTGATAAGTACAAAACCTATCAAAATGAAAAAGGAAAATTACCTGTAAGCCATTGCTGCGTCATTGTTACCGAGTTGGTAGAGTTCACGCACTTGATGTCTCGTGTGATTTAATATAGCGAGTAGTGTGTACGCGTACGGCTGAAAAGGAAAAAATACAGTTACTAAAATGTTATAGTAAAATGAAATTAAACCTTTTTTTTTTTTAAATTGGAAATTTATTGGAAATAGCAAATTTAAGGTTCATAATAATTCAATTTCATAAATTGTTACTTATTTTGGTTGAATGGCGTAAAAAAATAAAATATGTGATCAAATATTTTCAATTTATATACATTTCCGTTTCAAAAAGATCGCAATGAACAGATTATAAATGTATTAATTAAAATTACGTTTATGCCGTACGTGCTGTTTCAATCGCGGCCGACATGTCCTATTTTTAACATTTTATATAATTATTATTTACTGTTTCTTAACATTGCTTATGTTATTGCTTGCTTTATTTAAATTTTAAAAGATACCTAGTTACATTATTTGATTCAAATTTAATATTATTTTCATAAAATAAAGCTAAAACGGTAAATCAACAAGACCATGACGGTAGATATATTTTGGTGTATCTAATAAAAAAAATATAAAAACAAAATTTAAAAAAATCATCAGGTTCACGCTGTATCCCGCACACAGCAGGGTAGGCAGAAAGTGGGGAACGGTGTGTCTTCTTAACTAAATAAACTAAACTACAAAATTTATATAGATTAACAAAATTTAATTATATAAACAAATACCTATTTGCACCAACATACGTCTACCGTTTACTCCTTCGCTATCCTTAATATATTCATAAATAAAAAGAAAGTTAGACATATATAATATCTATGTATATAATATAATATCAAGATCTAGTGGTTGATTGATCGGCAATCACGTTTCATCAAATCTCATATGATAACAATCACTGGTTACATTAATTAGAATTTAGATATGTACGGCTGGTCATCCACATGATTGGCAAGCAACTGGTTTCAATGACAGTGAGAGTGATATGAGGTAAGATCTCCTTTTATAACTTTCGAAAGTGAAACAGTGTATCATATCACAATCGCTCCTCGTGCTCGTGTTGTTTTCACGCTAGGTTTGGTTCACGCTTCAACGGGGCGGCACGGCTATGGAGTTAAGCTTAGATATACCGTATAGGTACTGTATGATGTTAATGGAAATAAAATTGTTTAAGTTTGTTATAATTTGAGGCTGTCGTGGTGCAAGGGTGCAAGGGTGCGACTGTCACGCGATGAGGGTTTGATTTGAGGATCCCCATTCGAAGGAAAGAATTAATATTTTCGTTTCTGCACTAAGGCCCGGCGTTGAGTTCTCCAACTCCACACACAATGCCAAAAAAAATGGGGGACGGAGTATCTTAACACTAGGTTCCCTCTGCCTACCCTGCGGCGCGCGGGTTACAGCGTGATGAGCGTGAAGCTGATTATTTATTTTTTTATAATAATGAAAATTTTATGTGAAATATAATTAATTCAATTTACAAATATATTAATTAAAATGCTTATTGATACTTATATACTACAGTAGAATATAAGAAATATTTAAAAGTAAAACATTTGGAGGTCATAGACAGCATAGCTGTAGTAGATCGTAACTGGTACGAGTAGGTTATACGAGTATTTACTTCTATAAGTACGGTGCACATTATATAGGTATATATCTTCCGTTGCAGGCATTATATATGATTAATGAAACCACGATATTATGCCCATAAAAAGACGATTTGGAAACAAATATTCTTCATTATTCCAATATTATATATTCAACATTACAAGATAGAAGCTTATATATATATATAAAAAAGCTTATCTAAAACCTGACTAAGTTTACAATATAAAAACAATTCCAGTATAACATACCCTTAAACAATCAAGCTGTTTGTGGAACTCTCGCAACTGGGCATCGTCGTCTTGGCGCGGCTGTGGCACGGGCAGCGCCTGCGCACGCGCACTGCTCCGGTACGTCCGCGCGTACGCAGCGATCGCAGCTACGAAGGCTATACACACTATTGCACCGCAAGCACCGCCCACTAGTACCTAGAAATTATTATTATTTTGATGTTATTGAAGTAGAACAATTGATATATCAGTTATTTGATGCATCAATGACGTAATTGCACTTTTATTAGGAAAAAAGTTAAGCATGTCAATGTATAAATTTAGGTTGAGTCTCTTGATATGATGATTTTTTAAAAAAAACTATTGTTGCGCTATTTATGAGTTAATTATTTAGATTGACATACATAAGTATTCTTTTGAGTTTATAACGTTAAGATATTATGTAAATATTAATAACAAATTAAACACGTCTTTCAATATAGACAAATAGCGCTTTAAATTGACAACATTACCGACTTTAAAGTATGTGAGTATAACATTTTTCGTTAGTGGTTTTTCACATTTTTCATTAAATAGTCCGTATATTTTTTTAAAGTTGTACAGCATTAGTATTGATTATTTCGTGAAACTCTAACAATATCGAAAGTTGACATTATTAATTTCTACGGTGGTATCTACATACATAATGTTACAATTTTACTTCGAAAGCACCACTATAATTAATAAAACTCTTACAATAGAGATTGCGTGCGAAGACAATGTATTGTTTACGAAGAAATTGATAGATATACTCATATACACGTACACGTGTGTAATTTAGTAATATAGTGCGTAATATTTTTAAGACACTCCGTTCCCTACTTTCCACCTAATTCAAGACATTGTGGTTTAAGTGGCAGAACTCAACGCCAAGCTTGTGCCTTGGTGGCCAGAGCAAAGAAATGAAAATTTTCATAAATAATCATTTATTACTTCGAAAGGGGATCGAACCCACAACTCGTTACATTTACCCTTGATCCCCTGAACCACAACGACTTAATACGATAAATTTAAAATTAGTACTTAAAAAATGAGCACAATATCAATAAATTAAAATGACTTCATACAGTTTCCGTAATTACATAACAACTTCCATATCTATTCAAATGTAGTAACGTTGTCCGTGTGTAATTTTGTAAGTATATTTATAGTAATCTACTATCTTATTACGTAAAACGTGAACAACTTAAAACAGATTTACATTACTATTTCTTAACCGACGAGACTGGAATATTACTTCACTAGTAGCTATAGTGCATCAAACTGTGACCTCCGTGTTTGTGTGACGTTTGTTCCACACGAAACCTATTAGTGACCTATTTTTCACTCATCCATCTCGTTTATAAATGTAGATATTTTTTTCTCTAGAGGCATCTGCATTTCAAATTATCTCATATGTAGGATGGGCTTGTGAACTCAATGAACTATTAATATTATAATTCCAGTTTTCTAAGACGCTGTTGTGACCTAGCTCTGCTATATCCATTTCGTATAAAATTCAACTCTTATTTTATAGAAATATTTTTCAGCTCCACGCTAATCCGCATATAGCTAGATAGGCAGAGAGAACCTAGTGTTAAGACACTCCGTTCCCCATTTTCCATCGAATTCTGGAGGCATTGCGTGTTAAGTGGCGGAATTTTAACGCCGCGTTTTGCCTTGACATAAGAGCTGAAGAAACTGAAAATATTAAATATTTCATTTCCTGGAGTGGGAATCGAACCCATAAACCTTCGAATTAACAGTTAAACTTTCTGCACGACTGCCTCAACAACTTATTTTGTCTAGCTTAAATAAAATAATACAAAAACAAAAAAAAAACAAAACAAATAGCAACCAAACTAACTTCATTATAAGTGTTGCCAGGATAGCACACGCGGCCCATCAGGTGGTCATCATGGGCCCAGGCCTCGCGCGTACCAGCGGGGCACTCGTGCGCGCAGGAGCCCCCCGGCCACACCAGCAGCCGGGCGCACTTGACACACCCGTCGGCAGCGCACCGCACGCACTCTGCACCGCATCCTGGATATAAGTGGTTTAATGAGCTTTTGATTCAATTTTTATATATCTTTTACAGTCGAGGCCAGTCGTGACACAGGGGCACAAAGTGTTACTGTAAACCAATTGGTTGTGGGTTCGATTCCCACTCGTAGAAATTCAATATTTATTTAAATTATTACGCATTGTCTCCAGAATTCGGAACAAAGTGAGGAACGGAGTGTCTTAACACTACTTTTCTCTGCCTACCTCGTTCTCTATTTTCCACCGAATTCTAGTGGCATTGCATTGCATTGCACGCACTCTGGGCCGCATCCTGGACACAAGTGCTTTGATGAGCAATGAGCTTGCTTTTCATAAATTTTTTATATATTTTTTAATATAAAAGGAGATTTTTTTGTACTTTATACTAATAAAGTATAGAGTAAGTGCACTTGTGATATATGGTGGAAGGTTTTGAAGTACTGTGCCTAGTAGTTATTATTTAGCTGCTCAAGCCTGGATATGGTTTATCGTATTCATGTATTTATTAACATAAATGTACATATTCGAGGCATAGCGTAGAGGTACACGAGTGTGTGTAAATGCGATGGTTGTGGGTTCGATTCTCGCCCGGAGAAATGAATTATTATATATTAAAATTTTAATTTCACTCAATACTTTACTAGTATTTACAAAATGCAAAAATAAATCTCCTTTAATATACAATTTTAAATTAAATCAGCTTCACTCTCTATCCCGTACACACCAGTGTAGGCAGACACTCCATTCCCCACTGTCCGCCGAATTCTGAAGACAATGTCTAATAAGTGGCGGAACTAAATGCCGCGCTTTGCCTCAACACCAGAGCAAAGAAAATGGAAACATTAAACATTTCCTCGAGCGGTAATCGAACTCACAACCCGTCACATCTACCGCCTTAGTGGCCCTGCGCCACGACTGGCCTCAAAAAGGTTATAATTATAATTCATATTTAAAATGACATAGCCCAACTAATGTTCAAACCCAACACTTTCTAAAGGGAAAGCGCGCGCAATATGCGATTAGTGTGCCGTTCAATTAACGGTACCGTTCGATCGTATAGTCGGAGAGCCACTGTATTTTATTCACTACTAGTGGACCCGAACACGGCTACGCCCGCTTGAATTATACGAATATTTATTAAATATATTTATGAAATTATTTTCAGTTGTCAATAGAGAGATGCGTTAAGCAAGCTCATTTTGGGTGACGTTTTCTAACAACAAACTTTGCAAATTGTTGCTTAGCAACGGTCGCATAGCGACGGTTGTTATTAACATGGCGGAATAAATTGCATGTCACATTAATAAGTATTTTAATATATTGGTATATATCGAAAATATTACAAATATGACGAAAAAAGTATCCTATGTTCATCCCGAGAACCGCAAGTATCTCTATATGAGTATTTTATCACAGTTAAATTAGCGGTTTGGCCCTGATTGCGTAAAAGACAGACAGACAGAGTTACTTTCGAATTTATAATATAGGTATGGATTCGCATTACGCTATGCATCATTCTGTCAATATTTGAACTCGCTTCCATTGAATTGTTCGGTGGAAATGGCTCTTTTTTTTTAAAACGTATTCACATACTGAAGTTTATTGACGTTTTAGTTATCGATGAGAAGGGCACTCAATAAAAGTTGTTCGTTTCCTATTTCGTAATAGTATAGTAATATTTCGTAATATTTATTATTTATTAATTCGTTTCATATTAAGATTCATGAAAATTAATTATTTTAATATTCTACTGTAAAAGAATTTAATTTTTCACAAGAAATAGAAAAATAAAATGCAGGTAGCATTAAATCTTCTCTTCCTTAGTGTGTGCTTATTTAGATTTTATTTTTTTCATTTAATTGTTACTAGTAGTTGTATATTAAATAGAAAAACTCGCTCTAAGAGCAAATATAAGTTCTTTATATAGATTTCTGACTAAATTAAGAACATTAAACTAATTTGAGGTCAGTTGTGGCACAGGTGCACAAGCAAGCGGTTGTAAACGCGACAGGTGGTGGGTTCCTACATGAGAAAATAAATAAAATTTAATCTTTATAGTTCTGGTAAAGAGGGATGTGCCGCGTTGAGTTCCTCTATGTGCGGATGAGAGTGTGCGGACTTTTGCAAGAGTTAGGCACTAGCGTTTTCTTTTGTAACTCTTGCAAAACTTTAAACCACCAATACCAATTTCTTGGTAATCATAGAAACCACAAGGTAGTTTTTGCGTAAGTAAATGAGCGGAAGCGATGAATGTGCACGTGCTGTTAATTTTAAGTACCATCAACATATGTGATGTCAGAATCATAGTGTGTAATACATACGAGTACTTATAAAATATATATGTAAAATGGGCTTCACCTTTTCCGTACGACAGAATTAATCTATTTTCGAGATATTGATTTGCCAGTTTTCGTAACTAATAAGTAACAGTTGTTGAGTGGTGAAACTCAACGTTAAAAATT
>DWNA01002198.1:0-12355 GCA_018249835.1 Heliconius besckei
TTAACTTATCTTTACCAATATAGCAAGGTGCGTGGGAAGTGCATATTCTATTAGGGGGGGTTCAACCGAGCGTAACGATAAACCAAACAAAAATATGAAACTTTTAGCAGTGCTACTATCCCTCGCTTACGCATAACACCTAGTGAAATAAGACTACTATTATATATTTTTTAATATATTATGTAAATATATATTTTAATTTCTCCTAAGAGAATGATTTAAAGTACTACTTTTTTAAATTTCATACGTGGTAGGTATTTTTTTTATATAAGGTTTAGTGTGTGTTAAATATAGTGATGACTAACAACTTAATATTGATTAAATAACTAATTGTTGCTATCATAACAATGTGAGGCGTCTATGAGTGATGGTTGCAGTGTAATGTTAATATTACAGTAAACTTACAAGTCCTGAAACGAAAACTTAAATTCAATTCAACTATGTAAGTATACGAGTACATATGCTTCACTTATTCTAACGAGATTGATTTTCGAATTAATAGATATATTATTTCATCGAAATTAATTGCACTTTAATAGTTTAGGTATTTACCTACTGTAAATTAATTAAATAATAATTTCGTAAAGTATGTTAATTGATACTTTTTTTTATATAAAGAAATACCATTTGTTTAAAAATATACCTAAATGTTAATTGTCACTAAAGTAAGATTTTTATTGCTTTATTAAGTATTCTTTTTCCAACATCTTTGTACTTTGTTTGGACGCTGCTATGATTGCGTTGCTAGGATACCGAAGAAATTTTATATCTATGAAGTTATACTATTGTTCAATTAATTATAAGTGGAAATACTTTATAAGTCGTAACACGATTAAAAGTAGGAACTTTTATAGTAAATTACCTAATTGATAAACAATAATAAAATGTTCTTAATAAACTAAAATAGATTTTAATATAAAAAATCATAATAGGTAAGTATCTCCCTTTTCTGATTATTTTATTAAATCATGAATAAATAAATAATTTATTTACCTACGCATGTTATAATGTTATTAATAGTAAGGGTTCGTTCACCCCCGTATTGCAATTAGTGCAATGTGGGCGGTAATTAGATCTAGACCGATATCTAGACTGCCCTACCACCATGATACCACCCTACGGAAATGTACTCCGTTAGTTTGTGGTTTTAACTCGGCACATTTTCATCGTTTTCTTGCAAAAAATAATTAAAACCTTCTATTTGACGTGATTTCCTTTTGAATTCTTGATTTTATTGTGCCACAGATTTATCTACAGATAAAACGCTATTTAAACTTTCAGTTTTGCTATGCTTTCGGAGCTTAAATACTATCGCCATTGTTACTTCGAAGTTAAACATAAAAGGAAAATAAAAAAGAAAGTTAGATTTGAGGTAATTTAAAAGTTTTGATTTTAAATGAAGGAAATTTGTACTTTGTGTTATTTAATTTCAGTTGCCAGCAAGGGAAGGATTGACTACACCGAGGAGCGCTCGTGCTCCTATCGGTAGGAGGACTACGCTGCCTCATCAACGTTTGAAAAAGGAAACTAAAGAGGTTATAGAGACGAATTCCTTGTGCTTTGTTTATTTATATTAATGATATGCTGCGTTTCTGAATAATTTAAAATGTCTCATTATATTTATATTAAAAAAGAGAACTTTATATTCTTATAGAAATCTCCGGAGAGTCCACCAGAGATGGATTCTCCAGTTGGAAGTGTCAGCAGTGATTTAAGACGGCAAAATGAAGAGCTACGGGCTCGACTTGCTGGTGAGAGTGCTGATCACAAGCGTCGACTAGATGCTTACCGCCGAGCTCAACAAGGACAGGCGGCTTTAGTATCACGACTTCAAGCTAAGGTATTTTTTTTGTTTATAATTATGCCGAGAATTTACTAATTAGAATTTGTCACAACAAATTCTCGTTGAGTTCTTTTATCGCATCCCATATCGCAAGTTATTTATCAGTTCAATTCCTTTTTAAATTCAAGCTTTATCCTTGGCGGAGTAGCGTAGTAAGAGAATGGAGTCTTAAACGCCACGGTACCTTCATACCGCTTTTGCTTTCCTGTCTTACTTACTGTCATAAGTTCCCTCCGCGGGGTCTTCGTGCTTATTTGATCACTTTCCTTTATTATTATCGATAGTGTGTCCTCAAAGATCCACTAAGAACTCCTTGTAAAGTTAAAAAGGAGGTTATCAATTCTACTGTTTTTATGTTATGTATCTTTGCCTCATAACTTGTGACTGGGTGAACCTTTTTTTTTATTTGGACGGTAGTGCTTCCCGTGTGATCCCATTTTTTTGGTCCATTTCTAACTATGGTATCTATGAGAAAACCACACAAGTCTTAAACTTGCATTAGGTATGTATGCAACGAGTAGACGCCAACCGATTCCGATGATTCTTTTTTTATTTGAAAGGATACACTTCAAGGATAGTTCGGTGAATGTTTGGTTAAGTTCTGATTATGCAATTTGGTCGAAATTGATGTTACATTCATCAATGTAGCAAAAAACAAAAGAAATTTGACGTTCTAAAAAGTTTGGTACGAGTATTTATAATGAATGGGATGCTGTCAACTTTTCACTGTTTTGACGTTATGTCAACTGTCATATTTCCATTATTTCGCCTAAATTTGAAATTCATGTTTGAATATGTACACGAAAATTGGTAAATATTTTGCAACAAGTGAATTTGTTTTTTTACGGTTAAATACTTAACTTAAACCTTTATTATATTAATTTCAATCTTACACTAATTAGTGGTATTCTGTAATAAAATATATCTTGAAGATCTCATGTTATTGTTACGTTAGGTACTGCAATACAAACAACGATGTACCGAGCTAGAGACCCAAATGCAAGAAACTACGCCCCGAAGCGAGGCTGGATACAGACACCCGGTGAGCAAGACCATTGCGCTGCCGGCTCCTGTGTCCACACCGTCCACATCTGATACACGCAGGGATGAACGCATTGGGGACCTGGAAACTGCTTTACGCAGACTTGATGAGGAAAAGCGCAAGTAAGAAGCTTCGAAAATCTTTAAATAATAATGAGTAATTAAAGAAATTTTGTTACTCTATCAATTGAAAAAGAATATTAAACTGTTTTCAAATATGAGGAAAGCTTGTTTCTAACAAACACTGAAATAAATATTTTGTCAATCTTAGAAATTCAAGGTATAAAAAAGTTATATAATCATGAATAAAAACAATTTAATAGATGTGAAAAGCTTGTATCTCAAAACAACCTGCTAAGGGACCAACTAGAAGAGTCTCACCAGCTCAATGAGGCTCTCACTAATGATCTACAGAAGCTGACTAATGATTGGGAGACATTGAGAGATGAAATGGCCCTTAAAGAAGATGAGTGGAAGGATGAAGAACAGGTAAATATACTAGAGGTTATAAAATATATTCCTAAAATTAATAAAACAAAACAATTTGAGAAAGAAACTTATTTTAATTTCCTTACTAGTAGTAAGACAAAATGCTACAATAACTTCTACCACTCATCAAGCACTGTCTTTAATACTTGGCAGACCATGGTGATTGGTCAATACTAGGTTCCCTCTGCCTACTCTGATATATGTTATACAGTGTGAAGTAAAAGAAAACAATTTATATTTTTTTTTATTTCAGGCCTTTAATGACTATTACTCCAATGAACACAACCGTTTACTCAATCTGTGGAGAGAAGTAGTTTCTGTGAAACGTTTCTTTGCTGAATTACAAACTAGTACTGAGAGAGATTTGTACAAAGTAAAGGACAATATTGATTCGGCGGCCAGAGACCTTGTGGGAACATTGAGTGGATATGCTATTAATGCTTATGCTTCTCAAAGTGTACCAAGTGTTAAGGTATGCTTTTGTTCTTTTAAGTTTCACTCCGGGACAGCTTCTTCAACTCTATAAAGCTCAAGTCCAATCGAATATGGAGTTCTGCTGCCACCTTTGGGACGGCTCTGCTAAATATCAGCTGGCGACCTTAGACTCGATTGAAAATCGCGCCAAGAAGCTCATTGACAATTCAGCGATTGTTGAGGCAAAGCTGCAAAGCCTTGAGCATCGCCGAAAAGTAGCTTGCCTGACGATTTTCTACAGGGTACATTTCGGAGAGTGTGCAGCAGCGCTGCATGACCTAATACCCTCTTCTCCTTTCTATCTGCGGGACAGTAGACGTAGGCAGGGATTTCACCCATACGTCGTCGATATACCATCTTTTCGTACGCAGCGCTTCACCTCCACTTACCTAATGCGAACGGGTAAGAAGTGGAACTCCCTGCCCGCTGAACTGTTCCCCATCAAGTATGGCCCTCTTTAAGGAACGAGTGAATAGGTATATTATATACTACCAAGGCAAGCATACTCCACCTTCGTTCGCATCGTCACTTACCACCAGGTGAGATAGCGGACAAATGCTTGCCTATTAACAATAAAAAAAAAAAAGTTATCATTTACCTTATGTATAATGTTCTATATATTTTAAAGTTTGAAGATTTTCCCTATAGGATGTTGTGGCACAGCACTACAGTGTTTGACTGTAAAAGCGACAGATGGTTGTGGTATCAAAATCCCACTTAGGAGAATGAATTATTTTCATTTTCCCTATTTGGAAATAATACAAAGTGTGGCATTGAGTTCTGTCATTCCACTTGTAATGTCTCAAAATTGGGCTGTGTAAGAGGAACTACGTTTCCACTATCTACCTTCCTATACACAGAATACAGTGTAAGCTAAAAATAAAGAATAATTCTTTTGTAATAAGTGTGGATTTTTTTTATTAACTATATATTTTTTTATCCATTCCTCAGTCTGAACAACAACCAGCCACCGCAGTACCAACTTCAACAATAGAGACACTTCGTTCAGACCTTCACTCCATTACCTCTCAACGTGACTCTGCTATAGCTGAGTCGAGGGAGAGAGACACTCGTATACAACGCTTGCTAGGAGAGCTGCAAGGATTGGTAACTTTTTTTATGATATTAATATATCTTTTTTTAGCTTCACTATATTGCGCGGCTAGCGCTAGCGCTGTATTGCTCACATAGCATGGTAGTCAAAGAGAACCTGAGAACCTAGCGTTAACATATTCCATTAGTATTATGACAAATCATTTCTATACCCCATATAAATGGTGAATACAAAAGAACAAAAAAATATTCATAAATATTTCTACAGGAAGAACGTTGTGAATGCGCAGAGACAGTATGCTCAGAAGCTAACATAATGCGTTCCGCTTTAGAAGAAGTGGCTCGTGCCCTCATACACGACTCGGAGGCAGACCATGTGACACAGCATCTGCATATTTCTGAACGCAGGTATGTTTGTTATTTTAAATGAAACACTATAATCGAATTAATCGCGTATATTTAGTATTCTACATATTACACGAAAAATATTAATAACTATTTTTTAGGCTAGATAATAAAGCAACAAAATAACAAATAAAAGTTACTAATTTTGGCAACCTAAACTAGCTTAATAATAATGTGATTGAGAGATGTGAGGGACAAGGTATATGATTATATTAAAAATAATATAATCAGCGCACACAACTGGGTAGGCAGAGGGAACTTAGTGTTAAGACACTCCGTTCAACAACTTTCTGAATCGAATTCTGGAGTCATTGCGTGTTGAATGGCAGAACTCAACGCCGCGCTTTGCCTGGGCACAAAAGCGAAGAAATGGAAATATAAAAGTAAATAAACTTATAATTGACTCAAATTTTTTAATTACTCTTTTTCCTCGTTTTAGCAAGTTTGTACTTGAACAGACTGACTATAGACGCAGTGTATACTATATATGTATTTTTCTATTTGTATAGTTCTCCGAAACGTGCTCCTCATTCGGGCAATGCAACAGCCTTCGCCGAAAGCACTATATCGGCGGTGCAGGCCGCGCTACACAAGTACCAGATACAAATACATGAATTGCAGGTTATTGTGATTTATTATTTGTGTAATAATGCCGTTGTTCACTTTTATTTCTTCACTTCAAAACATAAATTATAAATATAAATGTATTAAATTAACTTTAGATATATAAACTATACAATATTATGTGTCTCTCTTGTTTGAAATCTTAAATAAAATTAATTATCTTAAAAAAAACAAATTTTGTTTTATTAATTTTTAACGTTCTTTTTTGTATATTTACTTAACAAATTGTTTTAATGTTTGTAGCAATATATTTATTTAATTATTTTATCATTACTATAAATTGTAGGTGAAACTCCAAAATTCGAGAGAACAATTGTTGACAAGTCGAAAACATTGTGAAACAGCTGACGCGACTATTTCCTCTTTGGAGGGTAAAGTGCAAGATCTGCAAGGTATGCAATTACACATAAGTACATATTATATATATTGTAACTTTTATTTGATATTTTTATTTCATTACATTTTGATTCTTGTCGCACTTACCAGATAAGTACAAAAATGTTACTTTTTTAAAAAAATATTAAAATCTTTCCTGATTACTCTTATTTTTTGTTATTTCAGGCAAATTCGATCAATCCAGTGCAGATTTAAATCAACTGTTGCAAGAAAAGGACTCAATGCAGAAAACTCTGGAAGCATTGAGAATGGACAAGAATAATCTAGAAAGAAATAGAGTTGAGGTCAATGCTATGGTGAGATTTTTCACAGCATTAATATAGCACTCAGCCCGCGACTTTGCCCGCGTGGTTTTCTAATTGCTCATAAAAAAAATTCTACCATTACTTCATCTAATCATATTATCTTTCATCTTTTTTTTTATTGTAAAATAAACTTATAATATTTTTTCAAAGGTGGAATCACTGACATCAGATTATGAAAAGCTACAAAAAGTCAATTCGCGTCTTGAGAAGAACATAGAAGCCCTAGAGGGAGAGAAGAGGGCTCTGAACTCTGAAGTGGACCATTTAAAACAGGAAGCTGCTAGCAGGGAATCTGTACTTAGGTTTAAACAGATTTTTTTTACTTTACGTTGTATCGTGCATATATGTAGTGTTACAACACCGATCTCCACTTTCTCGCCGAATTGTTGAGAGACGGAACTTTAAAAAATGCGGGGTTGAGCGCCGCCACTTAACACGCAATGCCCCGAAATTTCGGCGGAAAGTGGGAAATGGAGTGTCTAACACTAAGTTGGATCTGCCCTGCCCTGCTATATGCAGCATACACCGTGAAGCTGAGCTGATCCTTTTCTTATAGGGCTGAAGAAGAGCGTTCTTCTCGTTTGCGATCAGAACTAGTAACAATAAGAGAGGAGTTAAACAAAACAGCGCTAACTCGAGATTTATTGGATCAGCAGAAGTTGGAGGCGGATGCTTTATTGTCTCAAATGGATAAAAACAGAAGTATGTATATATTTTCGTTGTAAAATCAATTAATAAATTTAATATTTTACATGAATTTGGGTTACAAATTATTTTAAGTTTTAAAATGGTTAAAAAATAACAACAAAACTTTTATAAAATATTGTTTTTTTTTATCAAATATTTGTCATTATTGTTTTGTATCAAATTTTAAAGGCCTCAACTCAACACGAAACATCTCAAATCATTGGGTGGTGCATGGAGAACAGAGTATCTTTACACTATGATTTTCCTGTAATCTGCGGGATAAAGCGTGAAGAAAAAATCTAATATACCATTAATATTAAAATTTCAGGTGAATTAGAAATCGAATTAGAAAGAACACTCCTAGAACGTGGCGATTTGCAAGATCTTGTCGACAAGTTACAGTCTCTCGTACGGAACCTTGAAACTGATAAAAAGAAACTGACTGAAGATGTTAAACATGTAAGTGTGTTTTTTAGGTTCCATGCATTAAAAATATTGTTGAAACACTCCGTTCCTATTAAGACTCTTTCGTTCCTCACATTTCTATAAATTCTGAAGGCATTTTGTGTTAAGTGGCCACAACACCTTAATTCAAAGCAAAGAAATGGAAATATTCAATATTTTACTTCCTCGATTAAGAATCGAAGCCACAACCTGTTACGTTTACGTCTGGCCTCATGTGCTTTTTAGTTATTTTAGATATTATAGTGATTGACAGTATTTATTTTATTTCATTTTCCATATTATAGACGAAGCATGGCGTGGAATTCTGTCTCTCGATATGCGATATTATGAAAATTAAGCAGTGGGTATAGAATGGAGTGAATTAAAAATTTGCTTCTTTTGCCTACACCGAATCGGAATTCGGGAAAAACCTTGAGGCTTCTTTTTTAGAATTTTGTATTTCCTTTGTATTTTGAAGTTGGACTCAAAACTAGTTTTATAGGCTATTTTTTCTGTTAATAATAATAATAATTCAACAGTTGGTTGAGATAATCAACTATTTTACTATATTTTTATTATACTTTAGTTGGAAGATGAAAAATCGTCCTTATCAAACCAATCATCAGAACAGCAAGGGGATTTGAACTCCCTTCGCAAAGAACTGCTCGCGGCTGAACAAAATCGTATGGAGTTAGAAGCAGATAAATCATCTTTATATGAAAAAATTAAGTTCTTAGAGGGAGATAGAGAAAAAGTCGAGATGGAATTGAGACAGGTTGTGAGGTAAATTCTTAATAAAATATATGGGCATTTTTTATGATTAACCAATCTTAAATGTAACATTTGATCCTGCCTCTAACACACAATAGGGATGATAGTAAGTAATAAGTACTCCAGAGAACAAAAATATATCAAAAAAATATCTTTACTGTTTGTTAAGACAAAGCGCTATATTAAACAGTTCAGACACTTCATTACCTAAAAAACAATCAACAAGTCTTCAAAATATCAAATGTATTAAATAACAACAAAATTATTTGTAATTTTTTGGCATGATGTTGTTAATGCATAGAAATTAAATTCACAATGCATAAAAATAAAATATATATAGAGAAATGTATAAAAATGGTGTTATTTTCTATTATAGGTAATTATTTTATATTTAAAATATGTATTATTTGTTTAGGGAGCGTGGTGAACTAAGCTCTCAGCTAACAGCCATGGCTCGTAAGAAAGACGCTCTAAACGAAGAAATCATCCGCTTGCAACAAAGACTGGAACAGGCTAATGAGACTATTGGCAGATTGAATAGAAATTTGGACGATCAAGTTAAAGATTGTGAAGAGAAACAGGTGGGATTTGTTGTATAAATATTACTTGTATTGTATAAATATTTAAAGTCTGAAATTGAATAATCGTTATTAATGCTGTTACACCATAGTTTATATGTCTTGAAAATTCATGAGATCAATGTTGGTTCCTAGTCAAAGATTTTTTTTCTTTAGTCAGCTTTATGATTTAGCCCACATATAGCAGGGTAGGCAGAGGCAACCTTTCTCAGGTTGCCTCTGCCTACCCTGCTATTGGGACACTTCCGGAGGCTTATCTTGTAGAGTGGTGGAACTTAACGCCACGCTTTGCCTCAGTACCAGAGCGAGGAAAATATTAAATATTTCATTTCCCCGGGTTGGGCTCAAACGCACAATCTGTCGTGTTTACAGTCGCACGCTTGTGCTCTAGCGCCACGGTTGGCCTCGACGTCGATCATTATATTATTAGTAGTAACTATTCTTTTTCACAGTATATACAAATATTTGAAACATATTCAAAACAATAAAATCCACAGATATTAATAGACAATTTAGACAAAGATAAACAACACCTACAAGAACAACTAGCGGGTTTACGTTCAGAAAAGGACGCGCTCGAGGCAGTGCTCTTCGATACTGCGAATATGTTGGAAGATGCGGAGAGTAGGAGAAGTAAGCTGGAGAGTGATTTGCAGGAGACTTTGGTGCAGCAGGAGAGTTATAAAGGTACGCTCTTACGAAATTCATGAGTAATTCTTAAAGAGAGGCCGTTGTAGCGCATTGGCACAGCAATGTGACTAAATGTTGTGGGTTCGATAACTGCTCAGGGGACTAATTATTTAATATTTGAATTGTTTCGCTGTATTAACAAAACAAAACGAGGCGTTAAGTTCAGCTACTCAAGACACGATGTCTCGAAAATTCAGCGATGTGGGGATCGGAGTGTCTTAACATATATCTATGTCTTCAAGCTATAGAGATAAAAGACAATTTAGAGAAAAAAGATACCTTACAATACTTAACAAAAAGACTAAGCAGTAAAATAAAGATATAAACTACGTAATGATTATCACAAAGCATTTTATTACTTTGTAACCATTACTGGTAGTCCAGCGGTTGTTCACAAAAGGGATTTTTTTAGTGAAATGCAACATTATGTTTTTTATTTCTAAGATAGACTGGAAGTAACGAAAGAAGTGATGTATGTTGATTTTGGAATTTCCTTTAAACAAATACGAATATTAAACTTTAATGTGTGTTTTGAAATATGACATATGTTAAATAGTAATATATTTTATATAGGTCAAATAACTCGTCTGTCGAAAGATCTAGAAAGTAGCGAGAAGAAGCTTCGAGAAACAAGAAACAGTATGTCCCAACAGTCCGGCAAGAAGGAAGCGGAGTATCAGCAAGTTATTACGAATCTAAATCGTACCACTACCGAGAATATTACTAAACTTAAAGAAGAAAAGGTATGCGTGACTCTTAGATAATTATTAAAGAAATGTTTTTTTAGTGTTGTGGTTGTGGTTCTATTTTACAGAAAGCTTGGTAGCTGACATTTCTATATTACTTGAAAATTCAAAAGTGCTTGTAATAAATGTTTTAAATCTTACTAATATAACATTTTTTTGCAAAATCTATTGATTTCCTTACAGGAACAACTCCGCCAATCTCTCGAACAGAAGCTCAACCAAACGATAGCATTGCTAACGAGCGAGAAGGAGGCATGCGAGGCGAGCGCGAGAGAGAAAGAGAAGAAGCTATTGGCAATCCGTGACCAGCTCATACTGCAGCACGACGAGGCCATGCTGAGGGCGGAGAACGATAAACAACAGGCGCTGTTGATGGGTTAGTTTGTTTGGTTGTTTTTTTCTAGGTTGATAAAGCAATTTGGTTTAGGTAAAATTTTGTAAGCTTAATAATTCCGATGGTAAGATTATGTGTTTTTGTTGTATGTAGAATTGTTGTAGTATTTACGTAAAAACTTTAAGAGTAGGTAGATAAAAAAAATGCATATATGCTTATTAATGGTGCATTCTGAGGCCAATTCTTATTTAGTCAGAAGGAATCTACAATTTTTTTATAAATAAGTTTTCTTTGTAAGGTTTATGTAAAATGATTTTTAAAAAAGTCAACTGAAATATAAAGATCAATATGTAAATTGTTTTCTAGAACTTATAAAATAACATTTTCGTACACAAAAAAAAACTGTATTGAGGAACTAATCATCCCGATTCTTCCCAGCTCACCAAGAACACCAAGCATTATTAGAACGTCTAGAGGAAGCGAAACGTATACTATGTTGCGAACAGAACAAGTTGGAGCGTGTTAAACGAGACGGCCAAGCGCGTTCCGATCAAGACAGAAACTTCATTAATCAGCTGAAAGACGATCTGGCTGCAATGAAAACTAGGCTGGAGGAAGCCAAGTTAGTATTACATTTATTAGTGTGGCTTTTATAATAGTTTGTGTAGGTCTTGGGGAAAAGTAGGTCACTCAAGAAATAGTATAAATAATGTCATAGTTTTGGGTATATTGTGTAAGTAAAATAGTTTGTTTAATATATACCGAGGTATTTTCAAACTTCTCTATATTTAAATTCTGCATTTAAGTCTTTACTCAACAAAAGTAAGAACAAAATGAAATATCCTTATTGACTGTACTCGGTCGACAACTTGTGGCCTTATCATGGTGTATCGACCGGCCATACTGTAGGAGAGCGCTTGTCTGGAAAGGTAATGGTTGTGAGTTTGATAAACTTTAGTGGAACCCGGTATAAAAACTAACATAATTATGTTCCAAGTTACGACTACATTCCTAGTTATATTTCTGAACAAAATTCTAACTGAATTATATTTTGGATTTTGATTTGTATTAATATTGTCATTATTTTAAAAGAATATTAAATGTATCTTGTTTGTAATGTCTTAAATGTATCTTATTTACTATTCAAACTTTTAAATTGTTCATGTTCAATTACTCATTTAGGAAATAACATTAACTAAATATAAGTAATAAAATGTCAATTAAATGTAACTTAAAAAATACCTCTCAATATGTAATATTTTAAAGGGCAACAGCAGAAGATGACTGCGCCAGATTCGAGAATCGTATAAAGGAGCTTCATCTAGAAAAGGAGGCGGTCAATAGAGAATGTCAAGAGACACGCGCACAGCTGTCTCTGGCGGAGGACAAGTATGACGCCGCGTACACACAATTGCAAGACACTATACGCAAGTTGAAGGATTGTAAGTATATTAAAATGCCACTAAGAACATATT
>DWNA01002199.1:0-12353 GCA_018249835.1 Heliconius besckei
CTTACTAAGTCATTACGAACACAAAATAATACGTTTTTTTAGCGTCACGCTGTATCCCGCACACAGCAGAGTAGGTAGAAGAAACCGCGTGTTAAGACACTCCATTCCTTGTTTGTTGCCGAATTCTGGACGTGTTGCGTGTTGAATGGTGGAACTTATCGCCGCGATTTGCCTCGACATCAGAAAAATTTCCTCGAGTGGACTCGAACCTACAATCTAGCGCGTTTAATGGCACACTGCGCCCCTTCGCCACGACTGGCCTGAAGAATTACGTATGCCTTTCGTTTTAAGCAATATCCAATTCCATATATAAAACAATACAATTAAATCAGTCTGTGCTGGCGTTGCAGTAAAAAATTGCGCGTATAAAAACTCGATATGGTCTGACATCGTACGATTATATAAACCTCGAAGGAAATTTAACTTTATATGTATGTATTATATTCCGTCCCATTTAATATTTCGTATTACGTGCTTTGGGTATAAGAAATGTTATAGTTCGATATTAATTTCTGGTGTGACCACTGAATTTAAACTAAAACTAGCGTGTACCTGCGGCTCTGTCCGCGCTATTATATGACTATATAGAAATAACGAAGAGTACGTATACCACACGCAACGTAAGTTATCAGCTCCCCACTTTTTGCAAATTTCTCATTGTTTCTCTACGCCTACTGGTCGTAGCGTGATATAATATATGTATCGAAGAAGGTTATAACCTTAATCGATAAATGGATTACGAAAATTAAAAATATGTTTTCATTTAAAACAAGTAGTTCCTGAGATTATCGTGTTCAAACAAAGAAAGTCTTTAGCGTTGTAATTTAGATTGAATTTAAAGTTGAATGTAGAAGAATTTGAAGCGGCGCCCTACGTCTAACCTACGCTATGTTTTTATCTTGTCACGCTTCACTTAGACTCTTCCTAAATCTACTAATTTCATTAAACAATGTCTTGTTCCAATTAAGTCTTTTTTCTAACATGTGCGTATTATCGACTGGAATTATTAAAAAGTTTACTATTTAGATTAAGAGATAACTTATCTTTTAGTAATAACCGTCATAGATTTTGTCAGTCGTGTTATAATGTATCATTATATGAATCATATAAAATGAATAATATAAAATAAAGAATTAAACGAATCGACAGATTCAACTTCGCATGTGGAAAATGTGTGAAAATCGACCACTAATGGCGACTCTAGGCTTGCGCTCTACTCTCGAAGTCTCTACCAAGCTAGTGCCCCACTTAATTTGTCATTAAATACCGTAATAGCGTAATAGTTGTGGTTTTTAATGTTCACCGTGGAAGTTCCTTAGTATTCTAAGTCT
This sequence comes from Heliconius besckei, assembly GCA_018249835.1. NCBI lineage: Eukaryota > Metazoa > Arthropoda > Insecta > Lepidoptera > Nymphalidae > Heliconius > Heliconius besckei. Next base: position 1,332 of record DWNA01002199.1, read on the forward strand.
TAAACCATACAAATATATGGAAATTAAGTGGTAATAAATGAATGTTTGAAAATATGAAAGTAATTTATTGATGGTGTAGAATTAATTAATTAATTAATGGTTATAAATAATAAATTATCTTTGACCAATTAGGAAGTGTCTGAAATTACATCTGGTAAAGATTACCAAAAACACACAGTCATTAAAATTGACGAAAAGAAGTATACTAAGTATACTTTTAATTAATCACTACGTTCCCTCTGCTTAATACCATGATGCGGCTAAAACTATTGCCAATACTAAAATTATATCTTAGAAAATATTGTTAGTAATAAACTGTATAAGTATTAGAATTTTTTTTAGCAGTACGCTGTGCCCCGTATACAAAAGCACTTTTCGCCGAATTTATCTCAGTTCGGTTATCTATACCGATGTTATACACTTAAAATATTGTAATTTTAATCACTTGGGATTTTATTTAATATTATTCGCAAAAATTATTAATTATTTAATATAGAAAAATATTTAGTACGCGCGCACGCCAAACTTTAGGTACTTTTTCTAATATTAAGAATTTCCTTTAGTTACTTTTACTTCTTTTGTTTGTTCATTTTGGTTACTCAGATATTTTTTCTAATAATAGATCTCCACTTATTATTCTTTTTTAACTTATTTTAATTATTTAGGCTTATATTTTCTTATAAATTCTATTGAAAACCGAAAATAATTTCATAAATATATTTAATAAATAATCGTATAGTTCAAGCGGGCGTTGCCGCATCCGGGCCCACTAGTTATTTAATATGTTTATAAATCTACTCCCAACTCAATCCAATTAATAAATTATGATTATAAAAATTTCAGAGAAATACGATCTTGTGGGCAAACTACTAAAGCCCGGCGAAGAACCGACGAACTACTCCGATGAAGAGCCCGAAGAGACCGACAATTCCACCAGTCCCGACGACAAGAAGGAACAATAATAACTTAACTTTTTCTTAATCAGAACCACTTGGCCAAACAAATATACTTAAATTATTTAAATATTTACATGTTACTTCATTTTGTTGGGAAATCTTAGTATTGTCTCTATATTATAGTGGTGCCCCACTTATTTTTTGTTGTAGTATTTCGTTACGTCTTTGTTAGCTCTGTGATGTTTTTTAAACAATTGTTTAAAGGTCTTGTGTGTATATAAAATGCATTTTTAAGTACTTTGTGCAATACAATCACATAAATAATTGTATAAATTACGTTTTTTAGATATGTTATGTTTGGTCAAACTGGTATTGTTACTTAATATAAATGCTCTTCATATAAAAAAATATTTCACAAGTCACAAGTTCCGTCCTGCTTAGATACAAACGGTAACTCAAAAATTGTACCATAGCATTTTAAAAGTGTTTTTTTTTTATACAAATACCCTTAATATGAATAAAAATATAAGGGCTGTGCTATTAATATATGCTGTTAAGATTTTACAGAAAATTTATGGTTTGTTTGGATTATTTCAGTTATAGTTAACCTCATTTGCATGTTAATATGTGTCAATTATCATTTAATTGTCATTAAATTAGTTATATGTACATTTTAACGTGATAGACGTGAATGTTAACAGTTTTAATGTCATTTAAAAGATAATTAATGTCTCTGAGTTTAGTAGTCAGATGGCAAAATCCTTTCATAAATCATTTAAAATTTTTAATAAATGCTAAATATGCGATTCTAAATAATGCTTCTGGGTAAGCTTCTAAGAATTAGTGCAGCAATATCATATGAAAATTGCATTAAGTAGCTGAAATATAAACAACATTCCTTTACAGAACTTATTATATTTGCTTAAATAGGATTTGACATTTGGTGTCGCTATATAAAAGGTTGTGTCCAAGGATTATTAAAAATGCACTACTTTAACAATGGTTTATCTATTTATTTTTTTAGACAATATAAATAGAATTTTAACGTAGCGAGCCTTGAACCTGCGTCTCTTGGAAAGTCAGACGATTTTAATATATATATATACCAAGTATGGTATCTAAACTTTTAAAATACCTACCCAAAATGTGTAAAATTCAAGTGATCCGCGAGGGAACATATGTACTTAATACGACTGATATAACCAACATAAACTGGTTTTTACTAGTATTAGATAAAAAATTGTTTCCCTTAAGATGAATGTTTTTAAAACAAAAATCTTTGCATTAGCTTATCTCACGTTGTTGTTATTACAGGTATAATCCGTGAAAATTTCAATTATTTTAATAGCTTCACGCAAATCAGGCAGAGGAGACATAGTGTTACAACACTCTGCTGTCTATTTTCCGACATTGATCTAATTATCCGATCTGATTTTCGAGATATTGCGTGTTGAGTCGTAGTACTTAAACACGCGCTTTGTCGGCGATAGCTGGATAATGAAAATAATTTAAATATTGTAATCTTGTCAAAAGTCGGAACCAAACACAAAACCATGTTGGTTGTGGAATCTATGTAACTTTTTAAAATTTACATAACTTTTAAAAAAAGTTAATTATACATTGTTTAAATAACTTTTCCTTGAAGTTTAAAAAAATAACAAAACAGTTTTTGATTTGCCGTTTAGTGTGAACAGCGGGGCTTATAACGCGTTATTTACAATAGAAACTAATGGCCAGTTACTAAAATGTCTAACTAAAATGTGGTAACAATAAATATGTGTTTTATAATGTGATATTAATATCCAGCTAACGCTAATTATGTACAATCGTTAGGAAAATTATTTTTACACTTTAACAGTATACGTAAAGTAAATGTGGAAAGTTAAAAATATATATGAAATTGATTAAATTGTATGTATGTATTGTATATATATATATTATATGAAACTTAACTAAGTGTATGAGGCCTCGGTGACAATTGTACCTAAATCAAAATTTTACTATGGCTTTTTTAAAATCTCTATTTATATATATATCGTTATGATGATAGAAGTTGGCGAATACGTGTTATTGTTTGATTTCATCAACATATTCGGTTGTCCTTTTTTTGCTAATAACTTTTAGGTTAAAACTTCTAAAGTTCAGACTTAGACTGTTGTTAGCAACTGCATTTATAGGTGGTTTGTTGTTGTTTGTGGTTAAATACCCATTAAATTATTATGTAACGTAACGTAAAAAAATATATATATTATAAAGCTTTACAAAGGCTTTCATATAAAAAAACTTTTTTTATCCGAAATCCTATTTCTTTAGTGTATAAGTTCAAATAAAATTTTGATTAAAGCTATTTTCCAAAGACGCTTCAATTCGAAATTATTCAGAAGCAAACAGTATATTATAGATTTTGTTATCTAAGAGGTTTGTGCTTTTAAACCCTATAATTTCTAAACAATATATAATTTTCTTGCACAAAAAAGCGATTTATATCGACTAATTACTTTTTCATTCGATTAATTACATATAAACATAGAACAATCATTCGTAATCGCCTTCTTTATTCTGCAGATTTAAGAATTGAAAGACTGAGATGGCAAAATAGGTTGATATTGTCAAACGGATATGGACGAAATTAACAATCGCACATTCCTAGTTCGATCGGATTGTGGAAATTATATCAACTTATCACCCAACTGCCAGTTGGTTGTGTTAATGTTTTGCATTTATCGCGTGTTGTATTGTTTTGCGGGAATTTCATATTAAATGGCTTGTTTTTTTTATAAAATTAATTTTGTACCTTTTTTCAAGTGTAGATTTTAGTTTTTATATATTATGCTTAAATTTACATTTATTTCACTTTATCGAACATGTTCACAAGAATATTGTAACTTGCAACTATTTTAACAACCTGATCGGTACTTAACGTGAGTTTATATATATATATAGTGTAAATTATTAATTATCTGTGGCAAGAAAAAAAATACAAAAATAATGAATTAGGAAATGTGCATAATAAAGTTGTTGAATGTTGATTCTTTAGTTGTATTTCAATTTATTGTTGTTTGTGGGATTTATGAATTAAGTCCTTTATCCTTAGTTCCTATGCGGCCTGAAAAAAAAGATAAAAAATATTATAGTAATATTGAAAAAATGAAGTAATAAAAAATTACACATTTTGAAGTGTATGCTTATTTTTTAAAATTTGAATTATAATTTGATTGAGTTAAGTACTCAATCAGTACTCAATTTTTTAAGAGACATATAAATCTTAAAAATAAAAATCCTAATATATTTTTTTATTATACGTTAAATATTTTACATTCTTTCCATTTCTTGTGTTGGTTCCATTTTATTTATATAAACATAGTTCATAGCAATACATAAAATAAATTTACATACCGAAAGACTAATAATGAAATTTACAGAGTAAAATTTTCAAGCAACATCAAATTATTGTTGTTGTGTTTGCAAATATTGCTGTTACTCCGACAAAAAGAAAATCGGTTTTACCATTTTCGATTAAAATTCTAAAGATTATTAAGTTATACGATGTATCCCGTATATCTGTTATAGGCATAGTTACACAGAACCAGAAGGCACCTAGTGTAAAGACATGCCGTTCTCTGCACTCTGCACTTTCCGTCGAATTTGAAACTGCGTGGTGAGTGGCGGCACCCACCCCCGCGCTGCATCTTGTTACCAGAACGAGGAAATGATAAAAAATTAAAAATATTTAAGAAAACGTATAATCATTTAAACGTAGTGGGACTCAAACCTCAATACCTTATACTTCTTCTAATATATTTTTCTACTCTTAGTGTTAAATAACATTTAAAAAATATATAATATTCCGTTATTGTATATTCTCTTTCATATTTTACTTTGGTTTCCCCGTTTTTATTAAAATCTTGTGTTAAAGTCAATATTGGTAGCGTACAAGTGTAAATGTGGGTAGACTTTAGGTGAAAAAGACGATAAAAGTAGTGGTACAATACCACTACTGTCAAACGGATACAGTTGCTTATAGGAGAAAGCCCTGATTGGAAGGTATCTAGTGTGTAGTGTTGTTATTGAGTGATACATGTCACTTATTGTAATTATGTGGAACCTCTGTGCGTGTACGTTAGAAACATAGACGGTATGTGTTTATATCGTGTTTATTTTAAAAACTTTTTTTGTTTTAATATTTTTAGTGACCTATAAATTAAAAAGAATATTTTATGTACCAACATCAACAATTGTTTATCACCGTTCAAAAGTTCGTACTAAAAGGGGAAAACTGGCATACCTACTTGATAACAGCCTCGTGAGGTAGTTCCCCTGGCCGGTTAGTTCTGCCTCTCAACGTGTAATATCTTGAATAATTGATTACAATAGATTAAAAAACCAGTCAAATTCGAGTCGAAAATCGCAGAAAAGGCAGTCATTTTGTATGATCTTTTACACAAAATACAGCAAAACCATGGATAAAAGCTCGTATCTTGTGTTTGCGTTGATTTAGAAGCTTAATTTTATCTGTGCTTCAAGTGACGGTAGACTTTGATATTGATATTAATTTTATTTAATTTAATATCTATTGATATTAATAATTATTTATTGATATTAATTTTAGTTTGGTACGCGCGAACGAAATTTTAGTACTTACCTATATTGGTACTGTTAGATCTCATGGCGCCAAATTTGTAAAAACATTTTTATGTACATTTAATTAACAGGTATTATATTATTGTTGTTGACTTCATTATTGAAAAGACCTTGAAACTGCAGATAATTTTGTTATCTATTATCATTGACGTTGGAGTTATCAAACATTATACCACAAATCCTAGAATTATACAGAATAAAATCCCATTATCTAATAATGAAATTGTTGCTTAGAGTATTAAATATTTATTTAATTTTCATTGAACTCGGAAATGAATATGTTTTTTTTTCAGTGAGCCTTTTGCATTGTTAATAATATATTTTTTTAACCCGCACGCAAGTTAGGTAGGCAGAACGAGCTTAAGGTAAGACATTTCGTTCGCCGTTTTTCGCCGATTTCTGGATGCACGGCGTGTTAAGTTGCGGTATTCAACGTCGCTCGACACCAGAGTGAAGAAATGAAAATATTTAATTTCCTCGAATGGAAACCGAACCCGCAACCTGTCACGTGTACATTGAGACGCTTGTGCCCCTGCGCTACGACTGGCCTTAAAATAATATTTATTGTAGTAAATAAACGTAAGAATACAATCTTAATTAAAAATAAACAGATGGTGTAAACAAATAAAATACAATGTTTAAAATTACTTTTACATATTAAATGATGTAAAAGCAATTTTAAATTTTCTCATATAACTATTAGAAATCTCACTCACTCACACTCACACCTCTTATATAATTGTAGATACATAAAATTGATACTATATCAATACATAATGTCAATGTCAAAAGATGGCGAAAAAATGTTTCTGTTCCACAGAACAAACGCGCGGAGTACCTACGATTGTAAAATCGACGGAGTATTTAGTCACTGGTGGACTAAACTTATCTATTAGCGAAAACAAAACACAGCTAGTGGATATAGTAGTTATTTATATAAGTGGGGTCGTTGTTCCCCGCGTCCCCGCTTTTCCCCCTTTCCCCTATAGATAGTATTGTTTCAAGCATTAAATTGTACAAAGTACAGTACGGTCAACAGTGCAGGTTTGATTTTAGGATATTTTCTTATTTTTGAATATTTTCTTCCCGAGTGAACAATGCGGAAAATTGTAGAAAACCTAACTTCAAGGCGGCCACGATTAGTTCATCCTACTGTGTGCATTGAGAGTTATATATGCTTAATTGAATTCGTAAGAAAGCAATACCTAATGATAAAATGTGTCAACATCAGATAATAGAATAGTACCTACTATGACGCTATTGATAATGATATCTCATTAAAGGTAAAATTTCGTATATTTTTTAATATTACCAATCACTAATATTCCAATTACGCAGTAAAGCTTTAAAGCAAAAAAAAAACAAATTTAATATGTTTTCGTATAAAGTTTTTCATAAAGTAACAAATGATCTCAAATTTGCATATACTTAATTTAGAAAAAAAATCATCATCATAATAAAGATTTTTAAGAGCTGATTATAAAAATATGTATATTAACTTGGTTTTAAACTTTTAATTATGCAATATTAAAACAACAACAATGGCCAATATTTCTCTACATCAGCCTTATCTGTACAAATACAATGCTGAGGTCAGAACCCGCGACATCTTTCTTTCATCTTTGTTTGCCATTATTTGTTAAAGCCAAGTAGATATACGAAATAAGTATATTAAAAAAAAAAACACCTTCTAGCTGTATCCCGCACACAGCAAGATAGGCAGAGGGAACCTAGTGTTAAGGTACTCCATTCCCCACTTTCTGCCTAATTTTGGAGGCGTTGAGTGGCAGAACTCAACGCCGCGCTTTGCCTCGACACCAGAGCGAAGAAGTGGAAATATAAACGGAAATAAATATTTCATGAGTGTATATTGCTTATCCGTTATACCTAATTGCTATAAAAAAATAGCAGTAAGTGTAACAGCGGTAATCAGTTTTTGCAATTAAATCCTCGTTATCATATTTACTTAAGCTGGGTCAAAGTTCAAACTTACCAATTCATAGATAAAAATAAAAGTCTTAATAACATCCACTTAAAATGATGACGTGTTATTATGAGAGATCAAATGAGAATATTGACGAAATCTGGTGAAGTTCAGAAGTTTCTGGCTGTAGATAAGTGTTGCCAATTATAGCGCAGGGGTACAAGCGTACGACAGTAAACGCGAATGATTGTCTGATTTTCGTTTTCTCGTTCTAGTAACGAGGCAAATCGCGGCGTTGGGTTCCGCCATTCAACATGCAATGCGTCCAGAACTTGGTGGAAAGTGGAGAACGGAAGTGTCTTAATGGAAACGGAGCGTCTTAACACTAGGTTCCCAGATTCCCTCTGCCTTCTCTGCTATGTGCAGTATACAAAGTGAAGCTAAAAGTAAGATAAGATGCAGGTTCGATTCCCAATGAAGATAATCTTTAACGTTTAACTTTTGGAATAAATTAAAAGTATTGTTGATCGTTAAAGAGTATTAAAAACACCAACCACAAAAACAAGTTAAAATAATTTATTAATGTTACGGTTGTATGTTAACCCTTATTTCCTTAAATTCGATGATTACCCGAATTAATCGAATATTTTCCCAGTCTGATTTCAAGTTAAGAAACTTACCACAAGATCTTAAAGCTGTCCCTAAAATGCCAGTTGCAAATTGACATTATTTCCTGGGGGGTGACCTTGTCCCTTGTCGTTTAAATTAGCACCACACCATACCCTATTATTCTATATCCAAACACATTTATCTATGTAGAGTCCGAGTTCCGACCGTAAGAGCTATATCCAACACAAAAAACAAGCAATAAACAAAGCATCTAGCATTTTTTTGTCCTCAAACCATATTATCTATAGAAATATCGATAAAATATTTATTTGTCTTTTATAAAACATTTTTTTATTATGATATAATAATATAATGATTAATGGTAGAGGCAAACGTCAAATGTATGATAATACAGCGTTTACAATATCAAGGTTAAATTACTTAAAAGATCGTAACTTCGCATTACGTCTGTTTTTCATATAACTCTTTTGGGCTATCTAATCATTTTAATGCACTGACGTGTTTATAAAGGCCTGTTGCGACATTAAACACGACTGGTTGTGGGTTCGATCGCCACTTGAGGAATTGAAACATTTATTTCAATTTATATTTTCATATCTTCGCTTTGGTGTCGAGGCCAAACGCAGCGTTAAGTTTCGCTTCTCAACGAGCTACGCCTCCCGAATTCGGAGAACGGAGTTTCCTAACGTTAGGTTCCGATAACTGATGTATTGATTTTGGGTATATTGATTACCAGCGCAGGTGGAACATACTTACTTATATCTAATAATTCAATTAAATATTCTCGAACCATCGATTAGTGAAGGGCGTGGGACTCCCTAACACATCAAACTATAATTATTATTTACACATTATAATTAGATTAATTTTTGTTTTTGTTAATTACTTATGTCACAAGTTGAATTTCTTTTTAGGTAAATCTTAGGCATTCTTTAATTTACTACATATTCCACTGTTATGTCATTGATATTAATATTATATTTCACAAATATAATAAAAAAAAAATACTTATATAATGTTTTTTTTATATTTTACTCAATTCTTTATTTTATTTTATTTTATTTTAGTATTGATTTTTTTATATGCTATTAGCTATTAAGCCACTTACGTTTTTTGTACCTATAATAAGTAAATTGATATGACCTCCTTTCTTTTAGTATAAGTCTTTTATTATATAAAGTAATGCTGTATGCTAAGTATATACTGTATTCTATTAAATAGTTATAATTGTATAATATTTTTTGCAATTATAATTTTATTTATTCTATTTTTACTTTTTTACACGTGTGAGTACGAATATTTATACTTGAAAACAAAAACTGAATTAATATGACAATTTCAAGATTTTAATCTTTACGTATAATATATGTGAAACTGTATAATGATATTCTCATTATATTTATTTTATATTTAATTATTAGAATATAATTGAAACTATTGTGGTGCAGCGGCACAGCATCTAATTGCTAAGGTAGTGGGTTCGATTCTTAATCGAGGATATTATTTTCATTTCATTTTGTCTTGTTGACAAAGCGTGGCGTTGAATTCCGTAAGTGCCGTAATGTCTCGTAACTTGGGCGGACGGAGAGTGAAGAACAATGTGTCTCAACACTATGTTTCCTAGGTAAAGCAAAAAAAAATAGCATAATGAAAAATATATAAAGTACCCTACGTAATGAATGCAATTATTCTTAGATAAGCGTATAAGTAGTATTTATAATAATATGTTAAGCAAATAAATGTACTTCAAATATTTAATTTGCCATATCTACTTATCTGGTGTATTAAGGTACCAACAAATTTCAAACAGATTGCACAACTGATGAGTTATTTTCATATTCGTAGATAGTAAAAAAATATGTTTTCTAGTTTTTTTTTCTTTTTAAATAATAGAAAATGTTTGAATAATATGTAACGCGTGTAGTGAGTGGCTGATGTCTCGTCTGGTCGCTCAAGTCACCTTGTCATTCGTAGTGCTCGTCGCATTAATTCAACACCACACCAATAATTGAAACAACTAATGGCATCTAAATATTACGTAGAATAAAAAATAATAATTTTATAGGAAAACGTATAATAAAATATTAACTACATTGATAGTTTAAACATAAAAAAACCTTTACATAAACGATACCAGCACACACACTTTTATAAATATCCCAAAGTATAAGAAGATCCACGAAATTTAAATCTAGTAAAATATTTACAAATGAACTGACAATGACACAGTACATTAAATGAATAAATACGTGTATATGACGGAGACCACCAGTCCCAGCAGCACGGGGAGTTTCCAAGTTTTATAAAAGCTAGCGTCACTCTTAACACTCACAGCCTGCCAGTCCCGGTACCGTTTCTTGACTTGCCACTTATCCTCATCCACTACTTCTCCGATACAGTATTTTTGCATAATTTCCTTAGCATCCGAACTATGGCCGACGTCGTCGAAGTCCTCGCTCGCATCCTTGCCGGAGACGTTTAGCAATACTTCATGTCCTCCAGGATGGTCATCCAGGAACGTTGTGATGTTGTACACTAAATTATCTATAACGAACACTGCTTCTTGGGCCGTGTTTTTCTTAACAAGATCCGCACGTTTAAATAACTTTTTGTTGGACATTTTGGCGATGCTTAATTTTAGATGACTGCTTTATTCTTGAATCAATTGTGTTGAGCGACTATTGTGTACTGTCTACACTCGCGGAATATTAGTGCTCAATGACGGTCGAGGTTGAGTGCACCAGCGCGTCTCCCCTCTTCGCCTGTCGTGTCGGTCTTGTTATCGCGGAGTACAGTCGACACAAGCCTCAAAATAAATTAAACGTATTAGGGCGTTGTATCATTGTATGTGTGTATGATGTGTATCAATTTAGTTAATAGGATTTTATATATCGTAGTCGTCAATGTAGGACCTTGTTACAATTTTTTTTT
>DWNA01002200.1:0-12342 GCA_018249835.1 Heliconius besckei
TTGTTAATAGGTACATTAATGTAAATGGATTGTGCTGTAGTGTTTTAATTTATTATTTATTTAATGTATCCATATTTTATACAATAACCTATACGATAAAAAAATTTACAAATATGAATCCCTATTCGCAATCCATTTCAATAATTCCAACGTTAAAACATTCTGTTATTCTTTGTTAAATATAATTTTGAAGCGAAATTGTAAAAATCTCCATAAACGTTTGTATTAAGCTCTCTTATATACAATTCGCTTACAATGTGGAAAATTTAGTTTTATGTCGTCCTCACTATTGTGAAAATAAAAAGCGATGTAAATATGACTAATTTTTTTATTTATTCTACGAAAAAAAAGCAGATAAATATGCAATTTTATGCTTAAATATATTTTTGATAAGTATTGGTCTGATAAAGAAGTTATAAACAAAGTTAAGCTTAGGTTAAGCCAAACTAAAGCTTACATATGAACTTAAATTTGCTTACAATAATTAAATTCGTTTAAAGTTAATCGAGCCTCTTCCTCTAGAAATTACTCGAAGCTAAGTTCACTACCCTTTAAATTCTCTTCAGCCCAATTATCAAAACGTCGCGACATATCGTCCGACATAAAGTTCTTCCAGTCACCTATTTCACCTTTTCTTATAAATCTGAGTGGAGTTTGCTCTAAATAGTTTTTTCCGAAGGATTTTTCTAGAACTGCTTCCAAGTTGACGGCCCTATTGGTTTTCATGTTTTGGAACGACAGATGATCGCATAGCTTGTAAACCTCCTCATCGCTGATATCTTTATTCAGGAATTTGGCCGTTTTACGGACCATTCCCGGCAAATCACGTTTCATTTCCTCAAATTTTATGAAGAGGATATTGGGGTCGTTGTGTCTCTTCCAAAAACCTAAAATGTTTTTTACGTTTTAAAATACTGGCAATTCTTTCTTATATTGCTTTGACGAAGTGTTGGTTTCAAGAGATATGGATAAATTAAGAAATAATGGTATTCAACACAAACTTTAAGTAACATATATATGCATTACTACTTTTCTATCCCTGAGGATAGGAGGATGGATGTTTGTCTCACTTTCACGCAAAAAGTACTGAATGTAGTTGGATAAAATTTTACGGTAATGTAGCTTATACATCTTAATTAACACATAGGTCACAATTTACGCAAAGATTTTGTATCATTTAGCTATAATATAACAAATAAGTTAAGCGTGCGAAGCCGCGGGGGTTAGTATACTAAAATCTTACCAAGTATATGATTCCAAACTGGTCCAAACGGAGCTCTGTCCCGTATAAAAATGTCAAAGAAATCTTCAAAAGTGCCTTTGAGTCCGTGCACCAACTTGAAATAATGGTAGTAAGATACCACCGTGTCTTTTGGATTGCGGGAAGTGTATATGACCTGGTAAACATTAAATCAAATAAAAAAATATTATATTCATAACATGTTTTCCAATTTTTAAACTCACCTTGTAAGTTACTACAACTAGCTTATAGTTTTACAATAACAACATGTAACCTCTGGGCATAAATTTTACATAAAAAAAATATATTAAATAATTCCAAAACATCAAGAAATTGTAATATAATGCAAACCATATTTTATTGCTTTTACCTTAGGTTTTACAGACCCGTCTTCATTGTATATATCAATAGGCAGCAAGTCCATAGGCAGGTGGCTGCGGATGTAACGCGGGTGAGGCAAACGATGTTTCACTAGATCCACTGAAGTACCTCTGACTGATTCATCATGCCATTCCGCATGACCATCTACCATTATACACGATAGCTCTACCAAAGGACACCGAATCTAAGAACATCAATATTTGTTAACTTCTCAATGTATACAGAGGGAATCTAGTGTTAAATCACTCCGTACCCCAGGTTTTGTAAAATTTTCGAGACATTGCGTGGTGATTGGTGAAAGCCAACAGCGTGCTTTTGTTCCTACGTTGTACCACTGCACCTTTATATAAATATTTTTTAATATATCCTAGCCCATCTTATTTAAAAGGACAACATAAAGCAATCTTTCCTTATAATTTTAATTTTTTAATTTTAAAATATTCTCCAGAGTAGGATTTATACTAACGTAATAAAATTTAAATTTATTCGCTTAAAATATTTAAATAAATAATGATAATTATGTTTATGATAGAATTTCCTTGTCATGCTTCATTTAACTTTGTTTTTTGTTTACAAGTCAAACGGATTTTTTCCACACGCATGCATTTCTTTCTTCTTTTTTTTTGTAATTATTCAGACATATTCAAATATGAAATTTCATTAATCTAAGAATAGTTCGAGCACAAACTCTACGGTGGAATGTTCTAATTCTCCTCCTCTGTTCTCCATCCAGCAATAAATAGTTTTAAAATTTAATTCTCCATAATACAAAAAAACTTGAATTTAAATTACTCTATTTTATTTTACAAACCTGCTGTAAGGACTTAGCACCTTCATAATCCAAGTCGTGACCAATAAGCCAAACCATTTCCTGTGCCCAAGTTGATCCTGCACATACATAAATTTCTTATTAATAATTTAAGATTAATAAACTTTGCATTTATGTGAGTAGGTAACCCAAAGTAGAGCCAGAAAAAATCATTCAAAAATAAACGTAAAAATATATATTAATTCTTCTATACTACATTTCTAATTTCTATCCATATCATTCACTCATCTATTGTGTTGAGTGTGTTAATAGCGAATTATTCTATTATATCATCGGGAATGGCACCATGACCACGATTTTTCCGTTCCTCACTTTCCGCCGAATTCTGGAGGCCTCGCGTGTTGAGTGGCGGAAGTCTAAGTCGCGCTTTGTCTCGTTACGAGAGCGAGGAAGTAAAAATATTTAATATTTCATTTCTTTGAATGGGAATCAAAACCCATTCGTTGGTATTAAAATATATTAATCCAATTTAGATTTATATTTTTCAACTTTTTAGTTTATTTGCTAATTTAGACTGCAATAATCTGCTCGGAAATTATTTTAAAGTACCTATGTAATTGTTGTTATTTTTAAAGCGAATATAAGTATGGCTCGTACTCTACCTTTTTGCTACATCGGTCTGATTATAACAAAACAGTACAAAACAGTATTCTATTATTATATACGAATATGACTTACCAGTTCTAGGATATGAACATATCCACACATCGTCCTCCAAAACCTCCATATCCAGAATGTCTTGACCAATATTCATATAATCTGCTGGTAAAATAACACGGCCGGGATTAATTTCGACCATACAATCCTCTTTATCAAACATTTGGTCTAATTTGGCCCCCGTCTCCTTATCTAACTTGGAAAACGTCAAATTTGGTTTCGTCTTCATTGTTGCAGTGGATATTAAAAATTTGAATTTTTAAAACATTTGATAAGTCAATTATTAAGAAATATTTAAATAATTAGAATGTTTGTTTTCTTAGTGGAAAACACGTCTGATATCTGGCAGCTAGAAAATTACAATGGTCGCGTGCATCGTGTTACGCATCGTGTTCCTCAACTCTCTCCGAACAGGAGTGTTCACTTTCCTATTTTCTAGGAGCTCTAAACTATTAATTATATCTATAATACATTTTGCTGGTTTTACTAGTATAATGAACTTATTTCCTCATCCGACACCTGCAACAAATAAAAAACTAGGTATTAATTAAATGCTACAGCCATTTTTTTATATATACAATTTCAAATTCCAAATAAATATAAAAGATTATTAAGCTTAAATTACATTATATATAATTATATATTAAAATAAAAAATATTTCACAGTTTTCGCCACCTGTATAAAACGCATAAATGCTTCCGCGACTGCTTCCTGATCAACAAGTACCTTCGTCGCGAGTGCAATACCCTGTTACGCACTGAGTTTATATCTTTTTAGTTTCTCTATTTGCAATATTATGTTTAGTATTATCTTTTTCATATGATCCATGGTCCAAAATAGGTCTATCAGTCAATTTGGCCAACAAATTGCAGAGCTCAATGTTTTTAAAAACCTACAGAATTATTTTTCAGACTAAATTAGCTGTTTAACAGGCATACAAGTAAATGCCCGCAACTTCGTTCGCGTAAAATACTCTATTTTTAAACATATTTAACTCTTGCTACTTTACTCACTCTTGCTACTCTATTTTTTTTTATGTCTCAGATCTTTGTTTTTTAATGTCTCTCAGCGATGTACACCACATGTTGTTACATGTTTGTACTTCGTAATGTACTTGCAACTTTTGTGTGAATTTTAGAATAAATAAACAAAAATTGGAAATATGTTGAGCTAAAAAATTAATAATTTTTAATACAAAAAGCCTTTCTTTTAGGATTCATATAATTACTCTTAACTTAAACTTAAACTTACTTTATCATTTGAAATTATGTACTTCAAATTTTGGTTAAAAAGCTTATGATTCTGATTTATTAAGAAAACGAATAATAATTACATTCGCTACATCTACATCACTGATGTTATTATACCTAATCTAAATTATAAACGCCATTCACTATGACGGTTTGTTTAACAAAGCCAAAAAAATAATTTAAATACGGCACTTGTGTCGTTTCCTCGGGTTAAACCCAACTTCATCACGCCGAAACCCGCCATTAAAAAAATCTACTTTTTTTGCTTATATTTAACTACCAACATACTAATGATCGTAGTAAAGTTTTTTTTTTATGAATATTCTTCCAGAAGTATGAATGATGCATTTAAAACTTTGCAAAAAAACTACATATTTTTTAATGAGTTCTTAATAGATTGTAAGTAGGAGTGGGTAAAAAGGATAACCAATGAGAATGAGATTTGAAATAGAATAAAAATTATGTATCCAATTATTAAAATCAACAAATTTTATATAATATTTATATAATAATTAAAGATACAAACCAACTACTATGAAATAGATTTAAAAATTATACCTCGTGCCGTAAATAAAAACAAAATGTAAACATTTTTAAACCTTTTTTACCTTGTCAGTAATATTGATTAAGATTTCATAAATAATATATATGCATTAATGATGGCTCAAAATCTTCAAATCACAAAAAAATACTTTATTTAACAGCCATGACGGCATTTAGAATAATCTTTGTCACCTATTGCCAAACGCATTTTTTATTATACCAATTGCCGCATTTTGAACATTGTCTCGTGTCTTTCATCTCGACCTCCTCAAAAGCGTCGTATTGTCACCAACTGGCAACTTCATTATATATATATTTTTTTGTTCCTTATAATTGTCAAAACGGTCTGTTGCGAATGGAGTTCCCATATAATTTCTTTTAAAGGCTTTTCTCTTTACGACTGGTTTTCAGTATTTTAGCTGGTGTAAGTATAAGTTGTTTAAATACTGTCTTTTATACAATAAAATACAGTCTTTAGAGCACAAATCTTCATCATCATCTGAATTAGGACTACCATACTGTAAAACGCCCCAAGTCACTCGTTTTGAACTTGACCAATTTCTTTTTTAGCTGTAAAGGTATAAAAAATTATCACAGTTAATATTACTTATTATATATTTTTAGCATTTGAAAATAAACAAAAACTCTGAAACAGGCCAATATAGACAAAAACTTACGATGGATAATAAGGCCTTATTATTAACAAATAGGCTTTATTACCCGAACCTCAATTAGTTAATTATAATGAAAAAACAATTAATCTTTGATTTATTCATGAAGTTTTAGAGAAATCCTAAAATCATGTAGCTGTGGAAAATAACGAAAACTATTCGGAAACAATAAACTACTTAAACTCATTAATGTAGTGTTTTTTGTAGTCTTACTAGTTTTTGAGAAAACTTGCCTTTAAAATTCATTCTTAATTTGGTAATTTTGGTGTGTTTTTTTGGTTTGAACTACTAAACCTAAAAAAGTGTATGCTATTTAAGAATATTAATAGTATAGATAATATTAAAGTATAAATAGGTTGCATAACAAAAACCGATGTTTATATAGCTAACTCTCAAATACAAAACGACATTTGCGGCGAGGAATATGGCGATGAGAAAACGCTATTGCGTATTTTCAAATTACGTAACCATTTCTAAATTATCCTTTTAAATGTTTACCAGTAAAGAAGTTAAAAATTGTAATAAATATTGCGACTATATACATTGATTATACTTTATTTATGAAGCTATAAAGGTGTTTAACCTTAATTGTTTCGCGCCATCGATTCCTTTCCAGTTCCCAGTCGGCATTCGGCAGCCGACCCGTATATTTACTTCCGCCGTCCGCGTCTAACCCTCCAAAACGTCAGCGAGACCACAAAAAATAATATTAACGAATTAAACATGTCTAAAATGGCAAATGTGAACTCCAGTTTGGCATACGAAATATTGCTTTATCTAAATTCATTTTATTTAGGAATGTTTTTCGTATGTGAAGTCGCTATGGGGATATTAAAAGCGATAAATGTCTCGTATCCAGAAAACGCTTTACTAACCGAAGCGGGGATATTTTCTGCGTTATGTTTAGTTGAAATTATTCGCATTTTTCTTGGACGACGAGGAAATTTAGCCAGTAAGAGTAAGTCAATTAAATTATAATTTATTTATTGTGTATATTCTATTGTTCTTATATAAATAGCATAAAATTATTATTAAAATTCTTAAATAAAACTTACTTGCTTACCTTTTAAATAAAATATTATAATTAAACTATAATTTAATACATACCCTATTTCATTTGTTTTCCAGAAATCCCAGTGTTTTTCTCAGTAATACTAACCATACCCTGTGCGGTGGGTGTCTGCTATTTCCTTATTTACCAAACATACATTTTAAGACTAGAATACATTTGGTGTGCTGTGATGTTGATGTTCCATGCTTTAGAACTAACATTTGCTATTTTATTCATCTTTACCGTTTGTAAAAACCAACAATATGAATAGAACAGGTTTAAAAGTACCTCCTTGCCAAACAAATATTAATTGTCAAATTTCTGTTTATATACAAAATGTTACAAACATAATTGTAAAATCAGAAACTGGGGAGAGTACTTTTATAATAGACTGTTGTAAATAATTCTTGGGGTGAGCATTTGATACTGCAATGCTTATACTGCTTGCTTGCTATTATTAAATAAGATAGTCTTGATAAATGACTGTATCCTATTTTAATTAAAATATATTGTTGGATTAAGTAACTTAATGTAGTAAGATTTAACCGCCATGTACATATTTTTAGTATAAGAATGTTGATATACGTCCTAAATAAAAATACAAGTCCATGTTATGTAATACATTCCTAGTGTATCAATCAGTATTAAAAGAAATTAAACTGTTTATGTTTGTATTCAATTGTTTATTCTATTTCTACAAAGCTTATAATCTAATTATTCTTCTTTTGGTGGTGTTATATGTTCTGGTAGTTTTTGACATTCCACTTTAGTTACTTTTAACGCACAACCTTCTGGTAGATTCCTTTCAATGTATTCCAAATATGTATCACATGTTGAACCTGTGAGTCTTTGTAAATGTATAAATCTGAAATAAGTTCTAATTTCATATTGAACTCTATGTTTCTTGTAAATATGAACACATCTTAGTAATGTATGCCTCTCTTTTTCTGCCTTTCTTAAGGCCCAGCTGTAAATAATACAATTGGCTTAGTAAGATCAATGTTTGTCACTCATACATTTTATATTAAACTAGAAAACCTGATGTTACCCAACAACCTAACATTTCCCAACAGTCCATGGTCACAGATATACCCCTCTTTACATGTAGGCCTGTGACCACAAGTTTGCTTTTCGTATTTGAAATACTTAATTGTATAATGTATTTTATAGTACCAAATTGTGATCAATATAATTAAAATAGTATTTTAACATTAGGTTCTCACTGTCTACCCTGATATAGGGAAAAAAATTGTTACCTTTTGGTGACTTCAATACCCAAATGAGACGCTGCTGCAATGCAAAACCAAGAATAACTTAGTAATACAGCAGGATCGATACCGCGCATTTCAAGCTCAACTCTTTTATATAATTTATCTAATTCTATCGATGAGGGAACTTGTTCAATTTGTTTTATCGGCGTAAAAGTTGCAGTAGAAGCCAAGGGTCTGATCAAAGTGTGAGTGCTAATTACATTTCTTATAATAGGTGAACGCCACAAATTCTGCAACAATTAATTATTTAATCAGTAATTTTCAACTATAATAACAATATTTGTTCGTACAAAAATATAATAAAAATACCAACCTTAATTACGTTCATCTTGTAATATAATTTAATAGTAGTTGTTTAGTATATCAATACTTGAAACACCAATTATTTTATAATAAATTTATAATGTTTAATTTATTAAATAATGTTTGTTATTTTTTTATCAAAAATAACCTCCTTCGGATCGCAATAAGTGAGCCTTCATTTTAACTGTCAAAATTTGACATTTTGTGTACAAAATACAGGTAATATTTTTAAATTGCAATACAATCCTAATATCACTTGAGTTACGATAAATGAAACCTAATAATATGTAATAAATGTATGTATGTATGTATGTGTAATAAATGTAAAAAATATTTTCAAGTTTGACTATTTATTTGTTAGACATTGCACTAGTTTTGTTGAACTTAAATTTGACTTCCTATTGGAGCCAGAAATTCATTGTCATTTGCTGAAGGATGCTGTCATGTGTCAAATGTCATCAATTAAAATTGTTTACTTTATTATTATATTTTCCTATACGGGCCTATATTTAAATGAATTATTTATGAATTAAAAGTGCATATTCACGTATAAGTTTTAAAATGGTAGGACACCTTATGTTATTAAAAATATTACACTGCAAATTACACAAACGTCGAAAAATATTAAACAATGAAAAAAAAGATTCGCCGTGTTTACCTGAACCTGAAACATCGACGGTTAAAAAAGAAACAA
Source organism: Heliconius besckei (assembly GCA_018249835.1). Lineage (NCBI taxonomy): Eukaryota > Metazoa > Arthropoda > Insecta > Lepidoptera > Nymphalidae > Heliconius > Heliconius besckei. The sequence goes on from DWNA01002200.1 coordinate 8,892, forward strand.
ACGAAATTGATGATCATCAACAAACATGTAGGGTATGTTTAAAAGTAGGTGACATTCCTATTTTCGGTAATGAAGTATCAGAAGATATTTCAGAAACACTTATATCCTTCACTGCCATCGACATTAGCCCCTACGATAACAATCCAAAATTTCTCTGCCGGTCTTGTTACGCTCTTCTTCAAGGTGCTATTTTACTAAGAAAAACTGCACAACAATCCAATATATTGCTACAGCAACCTCACCAAAATATATCAGATAATGAAAATAATTTAGATGCAACAGATAATTTTGATACATATAATATTGAAACATTTAAAGAACAAAATGACTACCATTGTAAGAAATGTGCCTTAAGTTTCGAAACATTTAATGAGTACAGTGATCATAGACTTTCAGAGGAACATGAGAATATGAGACAGACTTGTCCAATTTGTAATAAATCCTACGCTACACTTTATTTTAAGAGACATTTAGCTTTACACAAAGTAGATACCTCATACATGTGTGATATATGTGGAAAAAAGTTTATAGTGCAAGGGCAATTTGCCAGACACAGGATGACTCACTTTTACAATTTACCTTTCAAATGTTCTGTTTGCCCATATAGAGGTAGATTTAAAGAGTCACTCAAAATGCATATGCGTTCACACACTGGTGAGAAACCATACCAATGTAGTCAATGTCCAGGAAAATTTGTAAATAAAAGCAATTTAAACAAACATCTGTTAACTCATAAAGGAGATCATGATTTTAAATGTGAGTCCTGTGGTCGAGGGTTTTATACTAAAAGAGACTTGGATTTACATTTTAAAGTCGACCATACAGGCATTAAAGACCATATATGCAGTGAATGTGGCAAAGCATTTGGTTACAGGAAGCAGATGATGAAACATCAACTGAAAGTTCACAAAAGGGAGAAATTAAAGAGTGGTAGAATGCCCTTGTACTTACAATTAGAATGCAAGAAACAACTAGCAATTGAACCAGAATAGAATAATCGTAAATTTCAACTTACAATGTTAAATTGGGACAGAAAGCAGTGAACAGAGTGTTTGACACTCCATATGCAAAACAAAATGTAGAGCTAAAAAATTACAAATAACATGAATTTATATAGGCATATTTAATAAACAGTATATAAAGTTTTTGTATAGCTGCTTTTCAAAAATTAAAGTTTTATATTATTTTTCATTGTAGTTTAATTTGTCTATAAATTAAATGACTAAATGAAAGGAATTTACAATTTCCTTTTAATATTATAAAATTTTTTGCAACTAGCTTTTACCTGTAGATTTGCTATGAAAAAAGCTATCCAAGTCTAACTGAAGCTGTTTGTTTCTCTACAAAAAGTAATGAAATACTGTGCTTTTTATTAGGCCCATTATGCTGAAAAACTTTAGTTAAAGCTATGTTTCCATTTCTTGTATAGTTTAGCCAAGCTTTTAACGTTCATCCTCAGATACTCCATATCTTTAAAGTTTGTATGTCAAAAGAACAGTCCTACCCCTATACCAGGTACTGCAGATCTTCGATGTTCCTACATTTGATAGTTTTCCCTTTATGTGGGCAGTAAACCTTACCCCTGTACTAAATTTCAGCTTTGTAGATCTATGGGAAGTACTAGTTCAATCTTGATGATCAGTATGTAAGTGAATCCGAGTTGAAATAGTGAAACTTTGCTTTCGCACTTCTTCAGAAATATATGACCTACAAGTTTGAAATTTGAGGATCTGGTGTCTGCTTATTACTAGAAGACGATAATTTAAAACCTCTAAATTTTTCCAAACATCCTGAATTCATAATTTAAAATACGTCAAAATTGGGGAGTGCTTGACTTGGTGCTAAGCAAAGCAGAATAATTGATTTAAGTCAATTTAAAGCATGTAGAAAGCATAATTCAAAATTCTTATTAAAACCTTTTTGATATAGTCCATTTATTTCTATCCAACTAAAAAAAAACTAACTGACAACTTACTTATTTAAATAATATCCATCACATCGGATCATGTCAATGCGACAATAATTTAAAATGGCAAACGAGGCTGAGGAAACCGTACGCAAGCTTGCCTTACACAAAGGAGTAGTTGGTGTTATAGTTGTGAACGGTGAAGGAATCCCAATAAAAACAACTTTAGATAACCATATCTCAGTACAATATGCAGGTTTAATGGGTGCTTTAGTGGACAAAGCCAAAGCTGTAGTACGAGATCTAGATCCGTCGAACGATTTAACATTTTTACGTATAAGAAGCAAAAAAAGTGAAATTATGGTGGCACCCGATAAAGATTTTATTTTGATTGTGGTACAGAGTCCTACTGACTGATTTTTATTTCATTTTCGTGTGCATATATTTTGGTATTTAGGCATTATTGTATATGAGTGTTAATGGCTTATATAAAACAAGTGAATGTATATTTTTAATTTTTTTTTATCTTAAAGGACAGAAAACATGAATTACGTCAATATTTTATTCCCTCATTGGGCTTGTTAATATACAAAATAATTCAATAAATGGAATAATCAATTTAGTCTTTTTTATTCAAAATGTTCAATAGCCTAATTTACTTAATAATATTTTTTGACTAAGTTCAGTAAGATTGGGATAAAGAAAAACAACAAATATCATTATCTTTTTTTTATTACGTCAATAAACCCAAGTACAATAATTGTAATGGAATGTAATTTATTCAGTTTCCGAATCCTCCGTAACCACTTCTGCCTCTGTTGCCTCTACCTCTAAATCCATTACCTCTTCTATTCCAGGATCCCCTTTGATTACCAAATCCACCTTGGTTACCAAACCCACCTTGGTTACCAAACCCACCTTGATTGTCAAATCCACCTTGGTTACCATAACCACCTTGGTTACCATAACCACCTTGATTACCATATCCACCTTGATTACCGTATCCACCTTGATTACCATAGCCTCCTTGATTACCGTATCCACCTTGATTGCCATATCCGCCTTGATTACCGAATCCTGCATTACCAAACCCGCCTCTAGAACCCCATCCTCTGTTACCACGTTTAGAAGTTTCTGGACGGAAGGAGAATGTGGCGGCATCGCGATGTATTCCGTAATCACCTGCATCCGTGACGCATAAAGCTCTTACACATTCTATGACCTGGAATATTTAAAATAACAAATCAATAATAATATTCTTTATTAACTTTTATCTGAGTCTGTGCTTGTATGGGCAAATGAAAATAGCCGAGTGTTGTGTATGACAACATATTCAGTAAGTAAAGTTAAACGATTAACTTGACGTAATATCAAAGTAGTTCCCAAGATCACGCGTTAAAATAAACATATTATTTAGCTATACGAGGTGTGTTCAAAAAGTAAGGTGACTTTTCAAATTTGGCGGGCAACGTACTTTCGATTATCGATTTTTTTATTTTGTTATGTTGGTACACTCTTCCCGAACATCTGTACCAAGTTTCAAGT
>DWNA01002201.1:0-12341 GCA_018249835.1 Heliconius besckei
AAACAATTGGTTTGTCCGCCCTGGCACGGCCACGACTGTAAAAATGCTAGTAGTAATGTTTATACTTAACATTGTTGTTCTAAGCTACTACCAATGTCACTTACTACGTGGACGATATTACGCAAAGTTTAAAAATATCGATTTTTACATAAGTTACAAGAATAAAAATGCTTATATATTATATACATATACTCCGATTTGATTTACCTAATGAAAATATGTTAAAAAAAATATGAAATTTTGAATTCTTGTATGACAAGCAGATATTAGTATTTTCAAACATTTAGCTAAAAACGCAGTGTCACTCTAACTTATAGTTAATGTGTGTTACGTGACAATTAGTAGTCCGTTGTCGTAGATTTTCGCTAGTACACATATATCACATACAATTCACTAAAAGTTCTAAATATTCGCAACTCCATTTGTATGGGACTATAGAATGTAAAATTCCGTTTATTCCCGTTCCCGTAGGATTTTTTTGAAATCTCCAGTTTTTTCAATTTTCAGAGTAGTTTTAGCTGTGTGTTGTCTGTCGGTTACGCAGTCTTATATAAATAGGTAAATAGTGAAGTAATATTGTCGGGGCATATTGTATGACAAAATAACACTACCGCAAATTAGAATTCCACGCATGTCAAAATGATATTGTAGATTTTCCCTATCCAAAAGATAAAATATGTTTTGTATGTGTATTTATATTTACCAGTTAGTAATAATTATGTAGTACTATGTATCTTACTAAGGTAGCGTTCTAGAGATATTTTTAGGAGACCTAAACTTTAGGTGGAAACTGATTTTGTGTACAGGTTTCAAATTCTGGCTAATATTTTATTAGTAAAATTCTGCGCACAAAGATCAATGCTATATATATGTCAGCGTAACATTATATAAACCGTTAGTTCATAATTTTACTTGTGAAATTGTAAACTATCAAAAAATTGTGAATTAACGGTTTTTGAAATCTTACGATGACATAAACAAAATAAAATCCCAAGGAAAATTTTTATAGTTGGCAAGATGACAATTACTAATGAAATTTCTTGAAACTACTTACTATCTTTATTATACATTGTATATATTTTTATAACATTTTGTTTTATAAAAGCTAAAATTACAAAGTCAAGTAAATTTACTAAAATTGCTGGTCCAATAGATTAATCTTTATGTCTGTAATATAAGTACTGTATAAGGCATGTCATTACAATTATGTTGATAAGGGGACATTAAAACAAAGAGGGGCCATACTGGTGTAGGGGGACAGTGTGGGTGAGAGAAAGTGTGGTGTTGAGTTCCACAACTTAACTCACAATATCCGGAATTATTATAATACTTATGTGCGGGATACAGTATGAAGATTTAAAAAAACATTTTTTAATTGTCTACAGTCATCACACTACATCATGAAGCAATCACATATTTTTAAAAATATGAAAAATTATAATTATATAATACATAATATATATTTACTTAAAAAAACTAAAGAAAAAAATAGCAACAAACTATAAATATTCAGGAGTCTTAGCTTTGTTTGTATACTTATAAGATTTCCCATTACAGACTCGTGTACTATGATGTCACCATGACATCATTCTTTGTAGTATTGGCAGGTAAGTATTTTGTATTAGGCCCATGTCAATCAGTTATTTTTTAAGAATATTGTTAATATGGTTTAGTATAATAATTAAAATATGAAAGATTGTTTTGTTTCAAACTGTATTCTGCATATAGCAGCACTAGCTAAGATACTTTGTTCCTCACATACTGTCCAATTTTCGTGACATTTGTATGTTGAAGAGTGGAATTTGGCAGTCTTTGTCTTAAAAAAGAACCCCCCCCCCTTAAGTGGGAATCGATTATCCAACCATATACAGTTAGACACTGTACTCCTGCTGTACTAAGACTTTTTATTTAAATTATTTTATTATTTTACCTATTGTAAAATAATAGAATTAATGAATTGCTTATGTAATTAAAAACCATTAAATCTTTACATGTTTTCTTTATTTTTACTACAATTTTCTATAGTAATATTATATGTACAATGTATTCCTCATTTAGAATTTATTACCTGCAATCTGTTGTGTCAACTGATGAAGAGCTTCTTTTATTTTAGAGTATTAGCTTTATACAGGAACAATGTATAAAATAACCTTTTTTTTATTTAAGTTCAAATATAAAATAATCTTACTAGTAATTTATCATAATGAATAAAAATATATAATAACCATTCAAACTATGCAAATGTGTAAGCACATTACAAATTATTCAATTACCATCCATAAATGTAGCATAAAAAATTTAACTTTCAATGACAAGCATTAAAAGAAAATAATATGTTAAATATTAAATTTGTAAAACGTAAATGCGAGATGCAAATTACAACCTTGACCAAAACTAGTTTGTTCTTACTTAATTTATACCAATTATCGATAATTACCATTTAATAATCACTAAGAATAGAAAAAATAAAAAATGGGTGTCACATGCGTATATCGATAAAATATTACTGAGTGGAATGCGACAATCTTGGCGTCGGCACTCGGAAACAACTATGTTTAATAACAAAAAAATGCTTTATACTTACGTAAGACGCTTTAAATAACAATCAGATTTAAAACATCACATATGAAAACTGATTTAAAGTATTACACACAAAATTTTTCTCTGCCTTATATAAATAAATGTTGCACTACACTATAAAATTTTGAATACAGTTCAAATTATTCCACAATTTACAAATGTCAATTTATATTCATTTTAACATTAATTCATTTAATTTAGCAAGAAACCCGCGAGAACGAAGCACCATTTTGAAAGATTGAGGAAAGATCGACATTCGACAGACCGTCAAGGTTTTTTTGCACTTGTCAGCCTTTACGTCATTGCGACATTTTGGTATTTTTTCACGACAGTTAACATGGATACTAGCTATTTGGTATAAACATTTCTTTGGTGTTGCCATATTAAAAAATATAAATAATTATATGTTCATATTAAATAATCATTTTAAAATGAGATAATATTTGATGCAATAAAAATAAGAGGTATATATTTTACATTTATAGTAAAGATATATTGACATAAAGGCGATATATTATGCATTCTAGTTTTAAAGTCCTCCTTTCTTTCTGATAGTAAGTCCATTCTCAATATTCACTTAAATTAGAAGCAGCATGCTTGTTATTTGAACTTAATGTCACATTTTATTTTAAATGTATATCATTGCAATAAATAAAAAAAATCGATCTATTTTTATTGTAATAAAACAATATTTTATTACTATAACTTATTTATTACTTAGCATATAACTCGGTCTTATCACTGTTATTAATATCACTAATTCTTATCGACGATTCATATTCCTTTTTCAATCCTTTCTTCCCCAAATAATATGGAAACATTTTATCTGTTGAAACATAAAATATACCATGACTCTTAGTATCTACATTAGATCCCATAATATTAGTTATTAAAGGCAAATTGTCATAACAATTCGCGTCTCTTGCTTCTTGTACACTATTACATTTGATACCAATAAATTTATTTGGATTCTTCATTGCTGACAACCATAATGTTAAAATTCTAAAATGGCTACAAGTTGTTGTGCAAGGATAGAAGTTAATATCAGAAGGTTGATATTCGCCGCCGTTTACATAAAAATCAACATGTCCCATCGGTGTTGCCATACCAAAACCGTCAATATTAGTATGAATGACTTGAACGAAATCCGCATTCGAGGAATCGAGTCTATCTTTTTTAGATAGTCTTCTAAAACATGGCCCTGAAGGTTCTAAAGCGGTAATTCGGGATATGTTAGTACCGGTCATCATTTGGTAGTTTCGAGCGATATAACTGACAGTTTGGCCGCCTAAGCTAAACCCTATTAACTCAGTTCTAGAAGGATCTAGACCCGAGTGGGTTAGCTGTACTAATATCTCTGCTACGTGTTTGCCCACTGGACGCATTAGGCGTGTTGCTCTGAAAATTAAAAATATTGCAAGGTTAAAATAAATAATATAGGAAATTTATTGGTACTAAGAAATATATTAGAAAATAGCCAATAATTATTTTTTGGCATAGATTTGGAGTTAATAAAATTTATATCGGTTTAAAATATATTGCACTTTCAAATTTTTACTACCATTGAGCTAAGCATGCGACCAAAAGCTATTATCTGTAGATATATGAAAGGGAAAGAGAAAAGTATTATATTGCTCATCACATGGATCTTTTTGCATATCCTAGGTAGGTATTAAAATACTTTTATATAGTACAGCAAATATTTATTTAGCTTCACAGACATAACAGGGTAGGTAGTGGGAACCAGGGAAATTAATATAAAGGCACTCCGTTCCACGTCGTTAATTGGCGGACCTCAACGGCACAACGCCTGGGTTACCAGACTGAGGAAATGAGTATGCAAATTTTCCCGAGTGAGAATAGTATCCATAACCTGTCGGGCTTACAATCGCACGCTTAGCCCCTGCCCCTTCTTAATTAAGGTAGCGTTCTTAATTCTTTAATAGTATGTATGTGGTATGTTTACTTATTTATGTTACTGAAACTGAAATATTGTTTGTATGGTTTATTTATATTACCATTTTTATTTTTCTTTACACAGTTACCCAGTTTATAGCTTTTTTATTTAGTTTTTAATATTAACAGTAATTAATTTCTGTTATCATACAACATTAAAATTAAAATGTTATATGCAATTATGCAAAATACTTTTTTACATTAACGTTTTAACGTTTATTCAAAAAATACAATAAAAAAAAATAAAAAAACATCTTACAAATGATAATGAACTGTGGCAAACCGCTGGTTGTCTATCAATATAACATTGTAGTCCCTCGCTTCGTACTCGTTAGCGAACATGGCGGCTATCGGGAAGCTTGTACTATCCAGGTATCCTATAGCCACAATTATTGTTTTCCTGTAAAGATTAGTAAATAAGTTATTAATTTAGGATTAATTACTTATTAATATCTAAATCATTGTTCTTCATCCGATTAGACTATTACAAGCAGTTTAGAGGCTATTAGACGTCAAGTTACATGAAATTGTAAATATTATAATTTCAACAGAATATTGGCTGTCTTTATCAACAAATTAAATATATTATAGGCGTAATCGTCGTGGCACAGAGGCATAAGCGACTGTGGAGCTCGGGGGAATGAGATATTTAATATTTTCATTTCCTCGCTCTGGTAACAAGGTAGAGTGCCTTCTCTCCGTTCCCTCTGCGTGTCCCGCTATGTGCGAGATAAATAATCACAAAAATCTGACACTTTCCAGTAAAAGTCTTAAGATTAAAACTACCTAAACAATTTTTATTTTACCTACGAAAATCAATCCTGGGATCTGTGGCGATATCCTTGGCGTCCCAATAATTGTATTTATGTCGCGATTGTCCCTTCCCTTGCACCACGAAATACAAGTATTTCAACTGGCTTCGAGGTATTGAGGCCGGCTTGTTCGATCCTGGACCTGAAATTACGGAATACAGAAATGTTTATTATCTATCTCAAATAATAATGTAATAAATATAATAATTATAAATAATCTTTTCTGTTATTGTTTCGTTGACAAATTGAAAGAGATTGCGCAGACTAAACTACTGGACGTAGAAAGTTGAAATCTGAGACTTTCTACGGGTACGGGATTTGCCATTTTCCGTTTTAAAATCGTACTTACACCGGACATTGCGTAAAAAAGCTTAAATTTTACACAAAGGTTGAGGATTGGAGAGGTTTTTCGAAATTCCTAAGGAAATGGGAAAAGGAAGTTCGTGTGAAGTAAAGCGGTGAGCGGCAACTCTTCGTATATATATATATATTAGTATAACATGCAAATTTATGCTATTGTGATGATAAACTAAACTGCCTAGTTTGAGTTGTAACTTTGTTCCTTTATTGGGAAAATTGTATAGTTAGACATATTACGGCGCTTAGTTTCGCAGTAAGAACAAAAATTGTGTATATTTTATTAAGTTACTTCAAATGACGAAGAAAACGCGAAGGCTATATAATAATTTTGACATGACAATTACAATTTGCGAAATAAAAACATTGCGTTAAGAAACACGCTATTTGTCAACTATAATAATATATTAAGGCTTTTTATATCATGATTGAAGGTTTTGATGGAGTAAAATATTGTAATATGAAACCGTCGTGGTGCAGCGGCACTGTGTCTGACTCGAAAACCGACAATTGTGAGTTTGATTCCAAATCAGGGGATTTTTATTTCTTCGCTCAATAACAAAACAATGCGTTGAGCGTTGAGTTGAAACTCTAACATACACTGTTTCGTCTATATTTTAGGACAAAAATGTAAAAATATATATTTGTCATAATGAATTCTGTAAAACTTTACCGCAGCCGGTAGGATTCGAACCTACGCTCCCATAGGGAATCTGATTTCGAGTCAGACGCCTTAACCACTCGGCCACGACTGCTTGTTTTAAACTTAAATAAGTTAAAGCTAACTTGTGGATTTTTTTCAATAATAGCTATAATTGTTTTTAATAGTTACAATAAGTTTAATTTACTCTCTCATACTTATTGGACAATATATGTACAGGGTGGAAAATGCTGTATATTATATGTTTTTGTAAATAAAACGAGGGTTTAGAGTTGTTAATAAAAATAAAAATTCTGTGAAAAATTACAAAAAAATCCTTTCTCTTTTGGTTTAAAAGAGAGGAGTCGGCTAAGTGTGTATATAGTCATCTCACATTAATGTTAATATAATAAATTTATTAAAGAAAACTCGTTTTGCCATCACTTAGTCTATGCTTAAGGATTTAGAGTAACTATTTACCTAAATCAATTTGAATTTTACTTAATATTTAAATCAAAATTAAGTAACCACATATTTAACTTTTTAGCGATTTAGGAGCACGAGGTGCCAAATTCAAAAGCCCTTTTTTACTAAAACGTATACATACTTACATAGGTATTATTTTTAACTATCTTTCGCCATCTTTCATGTCAGAAGACTCTACAGTTAGAGTCATAAATAATACACATATACGTATTATCTATGACTCTGACTGTACAGCTAATTTCGGGTTTTGGATCACAAATATTATAATTAATTATTGTTTATAAATTTGTTATGCAAATAGCTCATTTGCAATTTATGTTCTAAAAAGTGGTAGTTAACGCTAGCTAAAAATATAATATAATATGCCTAAATATAATTATCAAATCAATATCATACGCGCAGGCCATAAGCCAGAACCATCGTGGCGCAGGGATACAAGCTGTAAACTCGACTGGTTGTGGATTCGTTCTCCACTCGGGGGAATGAAATATCTAATATTATCATTACTTCGCTCTTGTGTCAATGCAAAGCGCGGCGTTGAGGTCCTATACCTACTAAATAAGGAATACCTCCAGAATTCGACGGAAAATGAGAAGCCGATCGTCATAACACTAGGCTCCCTCTGCCTACTCTGCTGTCTGCGGGATACACCGCGAAGCTGAATGATATGACTAATATTATACAGGCTGTTACAATTTGTCACATCCACATACTTAATATATTAAGTACCGTTGAATTACTTCCGGCATCAATATGTCTCCTACCCATACATTGTCTACATTACGTAGCCATTGTATTGTCTATCTAATTATCTAAACATTTTTTTACCACTTTTCTTATTAGATAGAAACAAATATTATTAAAAACTTTAATCTCTTGCATATTATATACAATAATGTCTAGAATTTTTTTAATTATTTAAATTTTATATAGGTACAATTGCAAAGAAGATAAAGAACTACTCGTTTACCAAAAGAATGGAAATTATTTGCCTCTCTGTTGTTTATCTTTTTAATTATATGTATATGTGGAAATTTATGAGGATGTATGTTTGTTTCACTTTCACAAAAAAAGTATTGAACAGATTTAGATGAATATGAATACATTAGACTTATAATAAAACAAAGGCAACATTTTATCCACTCACTGGATATGGTTTATTTTTAAACTAACAATATGTGCACCATATCGCGTACTTCGTACTTCGCCGGGAATAAAAGAATATTTTATATTATTACTAGTGGACCCGAACGCGGCTACGCCCGCTTGAACTATACGAATATTTATTAAATATATTTATGAAATTATTTTCAGTTTTCAATAGAGAGATGCGTTACGCAAACTCATTTTGGGTGACGCTTTCTAACAACAAACTTTGCAAATCGTTGCTTAGCAATGGTCGCATAGCGACGGTTGTTATTGACATGGCGGCAAAAAATGCATGTCAAATTAATAAGTATTTTAATATATTGATATATATCGAAAATATTACAAATATGAGAAAAAATGGTATCTTATGTTCATCCCGAGACCCACAAGTATCTCTATATGAGTATTTTATCGCAATTAAATTAGCGGTTTCGTCCTGATTGCGTAAAAGACAGACAGACAGACAAAGTTACTTTCGAATTTATAATATAGGTATGGATAGTGTAATCGGAAGGAAGAGATGATTTGGGTAGGAATATCACATTGATTTTTCCAAAAAATAACAGTTCGAACAGGATATAAGTAGAGTTAAGTCACCTTGTTTTCCATATATATTTATAATAGTAATATAAGCCCTTCCGTGGCGCATTAGGACAAAGTCTGATTGTCAACATGATGATTGTGGATTCAATCCCTTAAATTTATTTTAATTTTCTCGCTCCAGTGGATGCGAGTAGTTGCGTTGCGTTTCCTCAAACGGAAATAATAAAAAAAGACAACATAAAATAAAGAAATTACTCATTTAAAATTGTTATGTAAATTATTAAAACAAATTTAAAATAAATTCAAATTTAAATTGGGTAAGTAAGTTCATCTTCTTCTTGTACATTAATTAGATTTGACTTCTTTAAGTAATTCTTGTTTATTTCTAGTAATGGAAAAACTCAAATACTACTAGAGTGAAGATAAAATTTAGTACCAACAGTGATAGATAATCAGGAAGTGGCATAGGCTATAATAATATTATTTTTTAAAAAAATATTTATTATTCATAAAAGTGTCATTAAACTATACAATGTATAGAATAGTAAATATGCGTAGTAAATATTCGCGGACGCTGCTGTCCTTAATAGAAATTGATAATTAATATAACATGAAAAAATACATATTTAAAATCCTCTACTATGTTAGCCTCATTCTGGTGTGCGCACATACCCTGGTAGGAGGCAGGAACTGACTGTTAAGACAACCGCCCAATTTTCGAGACATTCCTTATTGAGTAACGGAACTTAACACTGTCTGTTGTCTTGTGGACAGTGGAGAGCGTGGAATAAGGAATAATTCATTCCCCCGAGTGAGAGTCGAACCCACTACCGGCGCATTTACAGACAGACGTTGTATGACGCCGACGGCCTCAACCTACTAATACAAATACAAAAGACTGCAAGATAATAGACGTAATTATTGCAATAAACGTTTCTTTGTTCAAATCATGTATTACGTTGTATATGTATTATGTATCCTTGTATCCTCCAAGCTGGACTGCCTTGTGTTGCAGAAATAGGAGCCTAGCCTAGTGTTAAGACACTCCGTTCGCAGACACTCCGGAGCCGTGCTTGGGACATGTGACCTAAACTCGGGCTTAAAGGGCTGCTCTATAACGTGGACTAACTTACACAATCCAAGCTACTGTCTCCATTTAACTGATCTGAAGAACTGAAGTGTTAAATTAATGAAATTACTCAATTTACATGTTATAAAAAGTAAGTATATTATTAATATTAGTTATTTACAAAAATAGATCGACATTAAATAGGTCGACATAAATAGGTCGACTTTAAAAAATGTTATATTATAAAAATTATCTGTATCGCTATATAAATATTTTTTGTCCGGATTGTTATCAAATTGGCATTACGTTCATTAGGGAACCTTGTTTTAAATAATTAAATGTTTAATTTTTTAACACGCTTTTATGGTCAACTATTTATAGGGCGACTTCTAATAATGTAACTATAAAATTATTATATATGTTATTATATCGTCGTAGAACTAGAAGTTACAATAATATGGCAGCATCAAGCTGGTCTCGTGATGGAGCCAACACCTTAAAAGTGAAACTCTTTAGAAGTTACTAATTAATCTGTCCGGTCTGGCTCTATTAGCACTTGCTCTGTAAAATTGTTTTTTATTTATATAAATATGTTATAGATTTAATATGAAAGATAGAAAAAGGGCTTGGATAGATAGAAAAAATCTGTTTATTCAGTGATCATTCATCATCAGTGATTCATCAAAAAGAGCCTAAGAAAAAGGAGAGAATGTTGGGGCTTAATTGGAAAGTAAGTAATAAATAAAACGGGCCTCAAACGATGTATCATAGAGGCGGAACAAAAGAGAACCGAGTGTTAAGATTGACCATCTTTACGTTATTTTAATATTTCAAAACTTAAATAGAAGTAATTATTTATTTAACATTATATACAAAATTATAATCACATCAAAAATTATAATTGAAAAGGCTAACGACACATAATTAAGCTTAATAATGTAGAAAAAATTGTATGCAACAGCGGATAATTTACTGTGTGGTGAAATTCTGGCGTATTCGGCCTTAGTGCTAACTTTACCTTTGAGAATATTCTAGATTTTGTCTAAGATTTAAAAAAAAAATTTTTATTATTTATTTCATGTAAAATATTTATAATATGAAAGAAAAGATGGTAACGAATTCATGAAGTATAATATACACGTTTTTAGCAATAGTATATAGGTTAAGATATTCCGTTCCATAGTTTATGTCGAATTTTTGGACGAATAATGATTCATTTCCCCGAATGGAGATCAAACCCACAACCGCCCCATTCACACGCCTGTGCTCCTGTGCTATGACGGCTTTTGTTGTGTTTTTATAAATAATCTGATATTTAAATAATTATAGTAAATAAAAACACATACATACTGACATAAATCCTCTGGGATAGCCTTCTTCGTGTCTATTATCTAAGCACTCCACTCCAAAGAACAAAAGTATAAACAAAAGTAAATTTAAAGCCATCTTCTTTGACTTTTTTCCAAAAATTCACTTTAGAAACGAATATGAATAAAAAAATTGAAGAAATAATTATATTTCAATGTATAGAAACAGTGACAAATGCGTTTGTGCGCATTTTTCAAAATCAAAACACGTACAGGGGCATTGACCTTGACGTAGAGGCGGGAAAAAGTGTCATTTTTTTTTTAAACTAATCGCGCAACGACCACTTGCGGCAACAGACAAGTTAAAACTAAGTAGCATTTATCATGTTGTTTTTGATGTATATATAGACATTATATCATAATATTTTACAGATTTTAATAAAATATTTTTATATAAATTAATTATATTGTACTCGTATAATCTTAAATTTTAAATAATTTATTTTCAATCCTCCATTTTAATGAAACTTATGGTCTTTTTAATTATTAATTTTGAAAACAAATATATAAATAATATTTTTATATTTGCTTAATTTTTAGAACCGGACGGGAAAACCAACTAAAATTTCAATATACCTCGTTTCTTAACAAGTGAAGCAACTGATTAATGATAAAGCTATCTAAGAAAGTATCAGTGGTGTGTGTGTATTACATAAAAATGTACTCTTGCAATTAGGTTTTTAGGAATGTTGAGTATTATGACAATGGTTATTATAATTTTATTATGGAGGCTTAGATGGTTTAGGATTAAAATAATTTTATGACAGGTCGTCGTCCGCAACTTTGTTTATGTGAATTTTAAAACGTTCTCTAATTTATTTTAAAGTATTTATCATTATTATATTTTTATTATGGCTTTATATTGTATCCTGCACATAGCAGAGTAGGCAGGGGGATCTAGTGTTACGACACTCCGTTCCCAATTCAGGAGGCGTTACGTGTTGTGTGGCGGAACTCAACGTCGCGCTTTGCCTCGTAACGAGAGGAGGATATGAAAATATTAAGTTTTTTGGCCTCGATCGTTATTATATATTTTTATAATATTGACTAACTAACATGTGCAACAAAAAAAGAGATGATTCACTTTTTTGTAATAAAGAAATCTGTGCTACTTATCACAGATTTTTTTAATTGGAAATTTTATGCCACCGGATAGGACCTACTTTTCCTTGCTAGTGTGATAAGTTCAGTACTTTCGACAGATGCGCCTTCTAGTCTGTTCGACAGCCGCAAGCCAAGGTATAACCCCCTCAAGTAATTTGCAATTTCTCCGGGACAGAGGGCACCTCATCCTTTCTCATCCGGTGTCATTGTAAAACCTGGTGTTAGCATTAGCGTCACATTAAATAAAATAGATGCGCCCCGATTACGCCATGGCCGTG
>DWNA01002202.1:0-12337 GCA_018249835.1 Heliconius besckei
AAAGACTAAAAGGCTACCCTAATGTACCTGCGGTCAGCTTATGACTATTTGTCACATAGGCAAAGCCGCAGGTCAAAACTACCTTTATATATTTATTTTACAAGTTTTATTTTCAGTCGGCTGAAGTCTTCATTTTAGTACTATTTGTCCACTCATTTTAAATGTAATGTGCGGGATTGAAACAATAACTTTACAGTGTAAAGTTTCATTTCATACAGAAGAGTTTTATGTAACTTAATTTCAGCCAATATTGTATTGTTTTGTAGTTTTGCTTTTCATTCTTTGTATAATATATTTAGTATTTACACTAGTTAGTAAGTAGGCTCTTTTGTAACTATGTACCTATAGAATACATTTTGATGTTGATTTTAATATAGGTATCATGGCATAGCGGGATAACTTCTGGCTGTAAAAGCCATGGTTTTGAGTTCGATCCTCGTTCGGGAAGCTGTTTTTTTTTTTATATTTTCCCGCTGGTTTCAAGTTTGAAGCTGCTAAAAAATGCTAAGTAATGTATAATATTTAATTGCTAAAAAAATGTTGCTCTACAATTGTATTTGCTAAAAAATACTTAAAAAAAAAGGTATTACACTTTTCCAATAATCAAACTCCATTTTCACAGTATTACACTGCAATTCGCGATCACTATTGAAAAGTCTGACACTTTAACAGTAAAAGATCGAAGAATTCAATGACAACACGACATTAAAAGTTCGATGAGTTCGCGAACTACACACATTGCGAGGAAAACGAATTTTTGCAAACTTAAAATACTTTTCCATATACTATTATATACATTACTCGGTTTTATTCTTTCATTTAAATAAAAACAGCTTAAAGCTTTTTTCCGCGTAGCGGGGTAGACCGAGGGAACCTACTGTGAAGACCGCCAGCGGCTTCGCCCGCTTAAGCTACACAATTATTAATTCAATATACTGAATTAATTTATGTTCTAATATTTCATGTTTGCAGCGCACTTAGTGATTTCTAATATGCACATTTCAATAACTTTGGTACCGTATTAGCGTAATTGTTATAAGAATTTTGAATGGTATAAAAGAATGCAACCTACATTACCTACTATTTAAGATCAGTTATAAGATTTTTTTTGTAAGTATATATATATATTACCGATTTTTTTAGAGCGTATATTGCAAAATATATGCAAAGATACACTCCATTCCCCATTGTCTGCCAAATTTTTGAATCATTAGACAACGTTAACACTAATGGACAAAATGCAATCTCTTTCTAAATATATATTTCTTATAAATACCTAAATTATACATTTTATATGTATTTATCGCTATCGCTTACTAGTAATTAGTCTTGTTAAGTTACCCTGTCTATACCAAAGGTTGTGGGTTTCCATCATTGTTCTATACAGAATTAAATTTCGTAAATTAAACTGTTATATTATTATAGTTTTATAAATGAGAATTTTATTTTATAATCAATTACATATATCCTTAAAAAGAATATACTTTCAAATATCTTTCATCGCGCACAAACGGCGAGTGTCAAGATGCGCGTCACGTTCCAACAGGTCTTAGGGAAAGCTCAGAATTAGCTATCGGTGGTTTTCCTCGACAGTATTGTCAGACTTATTTTATATGTGAGGGTGAGTTTTTCAGAATTTTCCTTTTCGCCTAATTTTTGAGATTGTTATGTAAATATTTTTTTAAGAACTGAGACTTTGATTAAGATTAAGATTTGATATTGCATTTTTTTATTTCTTTTTCAGTTTCACGAGACAGGGTATCTCGCATGTAGGTACTAGAACAGACAAAGAGAACATTTTCTTCTCTGCTACCAGAGCTGAGACATGAAAATAATTTCAAATATAATAATTTTCCCGATTTGAGATAGAACCCACAACCATCATATTAAAAGTCGTTTGACTTTTGCCACTGTACCACAATGGCCTCAAGTATAAAATAACATTGAATAAACAATAATTTATATATACCAAAACTACTAATATAAGAGTAAAAACTGGACTTCACATAATTTATGTAAGAAACTTTTAGCGTTGTAGTGGCGCTTGATTTATGTTCAGCTGTTGGAAAATTAATACGTTGTTTATTATTCTTAACACTCGCTTTAACTGGAATTGTTAGAAAATGGTTTAAATTTTTAGTCTATTTAATATACCTACTTTATTATTTGTTATTTAGAAATTAACATTATTTAAAATCTATATTACCTGTCAACTTTTCATTCTAATTGTTTATATTATATTTAAAAGCTGTTGAAAGTACAGTATATTGAACAAATAAAAATGTATATCTGTCAATGGCATTGTAGCTCCCAAACGGATGAACCTTTACCTTATAAGGTTACCTTACCTTACCTATAATAAGACTTTAGGTTCACTTTAAAAGTTTATTCAAAAATATTAAATATAATTAAGTTATAATGACTTAGGAAGGAAGGAAGTATTTATACAATGTTAATTAAATGTATTTACTAAATTTTAAACAGACACGTATTTAACAGCTTTTTTGGTTTAATGTCATGGCTTATGAATAGGCTAGGCTATTCCTACCTTACACCGCAAATAAGGTGAAAGACATTCATATACATAAGTATATATGCATAAATAAGTACACAGAAAATACGTAAATAAGATTTGGTTAATATAGTAGGTAATTACTATTATTTAGTAGCTTTATCAGATATCTCACATGAAAGAGGTTACTGATCCGGATTAAGCTACCACCGGCTGGGAAGGTAGTTCCGCTGAGAAGAGCCGGCAACAAACTCAGCAGATGCACTTTTCATATAATTATTGCATAGACTGACAGCTATCCTGCATGATTTAGCTTCACGCTGTATCCACACATAGAAAGAAGGGTAGTCAGAGGGAACCTGGGAACCCCGGCAAAACATGAGCTACAAAAAATTGCATAAAACACATATCAATTATATATAAAAAATAAAATATAATGTATTTTAAGTAGAGCATAGAAAAAAAAACCCTTATCGCAATCATTATCATTTTATTCAACAGTGTTCTTTTCTCGCTGAGTATTTTAATACGTTTCCGCGTAATGGGACGCGCGCTTACTCAATTATGAACGTGCACTTACTGTATCAACGCTATTTGACTATGATGCTTTTGTCGTTTTAAATTTTATATGTAGCGTTTAAAAATGTTTTCTTTCTTATTTTCTAGATTTTGTTGGCAAATGTCGGTGTTTTTTTTTTATGTTTTTTTATTTTATTTTAGTTCAGCCGTTTTAACAATTCACTCCGCTAATATTAATTTGGAATGAAACAAATGAAGGAAAATGTCCGGTAGGAAAGAGAACGTTAGAAAATTATAGAATCCAGTAAAAAAAGCCTTCACGTATAACAAAATTAACAAATATTTTTTATTTTAATTTATATTTTAATTTCTTCGCTCTGGTGTCGAGACGCGGATTTGTATTCCGCCACTCAGCACGCAACGCATCAAGACTTCGGCGGAAAGTGGGAAACGGAGTGTCTTAACACTGGGCTCCCTCAGCCTACCTAAACTAAGAAACATATTTGTAAGTTTTATGAGACAGAATTTGAATTTAATGATGAACTGTGAGTTTGTTCTTTTTACTTATTCAACAACAATAAACAAAATATGTTTTTTTAAAATAAAAAAAACTTCTCAACAAATCCAGGAGGACTTAAATTCATAACAACCTCATTACACCACCATTTCATTTCTCCAAACATTTTGCAAAATATAGAAAAATGCAACTTAAACATGAATCATACTAACCAGGTACAAGTACCTATCTCATCTCATTTAGTATAAATGCTCTAATTAACCTGTGAATATGTTCGTACTGCCTTCGTGGGCGGTGTTGCTTGTTAGCGAACTTGACTAGAATTTGAAGCTTCTTTTTACCTTTAGGTAAGTACGTACGTTTACATATCGTTGAGGGATGTCGATTTTATTCTTGTATTTCATTAGATATTATTGGTGTTTAACGATATTATTACTTTTGTAGGTACTATTACGTTTTGACTTAGGTTTATCTACAAAAAAATAAATTGTAGGTACGTGTATTAATTATTTTATGGTAAAAAAGATGATTTAATTTATTTCTGTTTTTTTTATTTAAAAACAAATTAAATAAATAGGTAATTAATGTTCTTAAAACTTTTGAATTTAATTTTAACTGCTATTTTATATGTTATGTCACGGTGTTTTCTATTTTCCACTCATTTTAGAAACCTAAACTCATTGTAGGTCCGTATAAAAAAAAAGAATAAAAAAATTATTATAAACCCACCACAAAGGTGGTGGTGTTATTAACTAAGATATATTCGCATTATAAGCTTTATTTAAATAAGAAAAGGATCAAGAAAATCACTTTCCATATAATCCATAAAATTTAGTACTCTTGGATACTAAAATGCTCTCTTATACTCACATTTACATAATCAAGTCGAAGAGTGAGTGCCGGTCTGAATTCAATTGCTAAGCTCGTTTTGTGATATTCTTGTTTGCTTATATTTGTCTGTTTTATAAGTGAGTTTAGAGATTTCTGATAATTTATCACATATACCTAAAGCTTTATACTGTATTCCGCACTTAGCAAAGGGAACCTGGGAGCTTAGTGTTAAGACACTCTATTCTCATAAAGATACTTCTACTAGCCATTTTAACCCACAAACAGTTTCAGGCTTTTGGCCTAATAGCAGTTTATGTAGCACAAACCTAATGTAAAATTTTTAAGACATTTCGTGTTGATTGGCGGAAATCGGTGCTGCGTTTAACCTTTATTGAAAATCGCCATTCCACTGGATGGGAATCGAACCCACAGATATGGCATTCTATTATACCTCAAAGGCGTCATAACTATAACTAGCTGTAGAAGTATCCCAATTAATCGACAACAGCTTCGCAGATTACCTAATTAATACAATCTAAATTACTATATAACTATATGCAAACTTAGTGCATTCAGACCAAATGGCATAAGCCTATCAAATTATCAATAGTGTTAGTAGTACCTACTAGATAATAGACGCTTGTACAGCAATCTGCTTAGATCGCTTTGTTTCAATATAATCCTATTATAACTTCGCTGACCGCACTCTGCGATACAAAGCCCTGGCACATTTTTTTAGAGCGTATATTGCAAAATATATGCAAAGATACACTCCATTCCCCATTGTCTGCCAAATTTTTGAATCATTAGACAACGTTAACACTAATGGACAAAATGCAATCTCTTTCTAAATATATATTTCTTATAAATACCTAAATTATACATTTTATATGTATTTATCGCTATCGCTTACTAGTAATTAGTCTTGTTAAGTTACCCTGTCTATACCAAAGGTTGTGGGTTTCCATCATTGTTCTATACAGAATTAAATTTCGTAAATTAAACTGTTATATTATTATAGTTTTATAAATGAGAATTTTATTTTATAATCAATTACATATATCCTTAAAAAGAATATACTTTCAAATATCTTTCATCGCGCACAAACGGCGAGTGTCAAGATGCGCGTCACGTTCCAACAGGTCTTAGGGAAAGCTCAGAATTAGCTATCGGTGGTTTTCCTCGACAGTATTGTCAGACTTATTTTATATGTGAGGGTGAGTTTTTCAGAATTTTCCTTTTCGCCTAATTTTTGAGATTGTTATGTAAATATTTTTTTAAGAACTGAGACTTTGATTAAGATTAAGATTTGATATTGCATTTTTTTATTTCTTTTTCAGTTTCACGAGACAGGGTATCTCGCATGTAGGTACTAGAACAGACAAAGAGAACATTTTCTTCTCTGCTACCAGAGCTGAGACATGAAAATAATTTCAAATATAATAATTTTCCCGATTTGAGATAGAACCCACAACCATCATATTAAAAGTCGTTTGACTTTTGCCACTGTACCACAATGGCCTCAAGTATAAAATAACATTGAATAAACAATAATTTATATATACCAAAACTACTAATATAAGAGTAAAAACTGGACTTCACATAATTTATGTAAGAAACTTTTAGCGTTGTAGTGGCGCTTGATTTATGTTCAGCTGTTGGAAAATTAATACGTTGTTTATTATTCTTAACACTCGCTTTAACTGGAATTGTTAGAAAATGGTTTAAATTTTTAGTCTATTTAATATACCTACTTTATTATTTGTTATTTAGAAATTAACATTATTTAAAATCTATATTACCTGTCAACTTTTCATTCTAATTGTTTATATTATATTTAAAAGCTGTTGAAAGTACAGTATATTGAACAAATAAAAATGTATATCTGTCAATGGCATTGTAGCTCCCAAACGGATGAACCTTTACCTTATAAGGTTACCTTACCTTACCTATAATAAGACTTTAGGTTCACTTTAAAAGTTTATTCAAAAATATTAAATATAATTAAGTTATAATGACTTAGGAAGGAAGGAAGTATTTATACAATGTTAATTAAATGTATTTACTAAATTTTAAACAGACACGTATTTAACAGCTTTTTTGGTTTAATGTCATGGCTTATGAATAGGCTAGGCTATTCCTACCTTACACCGCAAATAAGGTGAAAGACATTCATATACATAAGTATATATGCATAAATAAGTACACAGAAAATACGTAAATAAGATTTGGTTAATATAGTAGGTAATTACTATTATTTAGTAGCTTTATCAGATATCTCACATGAAAGAGGTTACTGATCCGGATTAAGCTACCACCGGCTGGGAAGGTAGTTCCGCTGAGAAGAGCCGGCAACAAACTCAGCAGATGCACTTTTCATATAATTATTGCATAGACTGACAGCTATCCTGCATGATTTAGCTTCACGCTGTATCCACACATAGAAAGAAGGGTAGTCAGAGGGAACCTGGGAACCCCGGCAAAACATGAGCTACAAAAAATTGCATAAAACACATATCAATTATATATAAAAAATAAAATATAATGTATTTTAAGTAGAGCATAGAAAAAAAAACCCTTATCGCAATCATTATCATTTTATTCAACAGTGTTCTTTTCTCGCTGAGTATTTTAATACGTTTCCGCGTAATGGGACGCGCGCTTACTCAATTATGAACGTGCACTTACTGTATCAACGCTATTTGACTATGATGCTTTTGTCGTTTTAAATTTTATATGTAGCGTTTAAAAATGTTTTCTTTCTTATTTTCTAGATTTTGTTGGCAAATGTCGGTGTTTTTTTTTTATGTTTTTTTATTTTATTTTAGTTCAGCCGTTTTAACAATTCACTCCGCTAATATTAATTTGGAATGAAACAAATGAAGGAAAATGTCCGGTAGGAAAGAGAACGTTAGAAAATTATAGAATCCAGTAAAAAAAGCCTTCACGTATAACAAAATTAACAAATATTTTTTATTTTAATTTATATTTTAATTTCTTCGCTCTGGTGTCGAGACGCGGATTTGTATTCCGCCACTCAGCACGCAACGCATCAAGACTTCGGCGGAAAGTGGGAAACGGAGTGTCTTAACACTGGGCTCCCTCAGCCTACCTAAACTAAGAAACATATTTGTAAGTTTTATGAGACAGAATTTGAATTTAATGATGAACTGTGAGTTTGTTCTTTTTACTTATTCAACAACAATAAACAAAATATGTTTTTTTAAAATAAAAAAAACTTCTCAACAAATCCAGGAGGACTTAAATTCATAACAACCTCATTACACCACCATTTCATTTCTCCAAACATTTTGCAAAATATAGAAAAATGCAACTTAAACATGAATCATACTAACCAGGTACAAGTACCTATCTCATCTCATTTAGTATAAATGCTCTAATTAACCTGTGAATATGTTCGTACTGCCTTCGTGGGCGGTGTTGCTTGTTAGCGAACTTGACTAGAATTTGAAGCTTCTTTTTACCTTTAGGTAAGTACGTACGTTTACATATCGTTGAGGGATGTCGATTTTATTCTTGTATTTCATTAGATATTATTGGTGTTTAACGATATTATTACTTTTGTAGGTACTATTACGTTTTGACTTAGGTTTATCTACAAAAAAATAAATTGTAGGTACGTGTATTAATTATTTTATGGTAAAAAAGATGATTTAATTTATTTCTGTTTTTTTTATTTAAAAACAAATTAAATAAATAGGTAATTAATGTTCTTAAAACTTTTGAATTTAATTTTAACTGCTATTTTATATGTTATGTCACGGTGTTTTCTATTTTCCACTCATTTTAGAAACCTAAACTCATTGTAGGTCCGTATAAAAAAAAAGAATAAAAAAATTATTATAAACCCACCACAAAGGTGGTGGTGTTATTAACTAAGATATATTCGCATTATAAGCTTTATTTAAATAAGAAAAGGATCAAGAAAATCACTTTCCATATAATCCATAAAATTTAGTACTCTTGGATACTAAAATGCTCTCTTATACTCACATTTACATAATCAAGTCGAAGAGTGAGTGCCGGTCTGAATTCAATTGCTAAGCTCGTTTTGTGATATTCTTGTTTGCTTATATTTGTCTGTTTTATAAGTGAGTTTAGAGATTTCTGATAATTTATCACATATACCTAAAGCTTTATACTGTATTCCGCACTTAGCAAAGGGAACCTGGGAGCTTAGTGTTAAGACACTCTATTCTCATAAAGATACTTCTACTAGCCATTTTAACCCACAAACAGTTTCAGGCTTTTGGCCTAATAGCAGTTTATGTAGCACAAACCTAATGTAAAATTTTTAAGACATTTCGTGTTGATTGGCGGAAATCGGTGCTGCGTTTAACCTTTATTGAAAATCGCCATTCCACTGGATGGGAATCGAACCCACAGATATGGCATTCTATTATACCTCAAAGGCGTCATAACTATAACTAGCTGTAGAAGTATCCCAATTAATCGACAACAGCTTCGCAGATTACCTAATTAATACAATCTAAATTACTATATAACTATATGCAAACTTAGTGCATTCAGACCAAATGGCATAAGCCTATCAAATTATCAATAGTGTTAGTAGTACCTACTAGATAATAGACGCTTGTACAGCAATCTGCTTAGATCGCTTTGTTTCAATATAATCCTATTATAACTTCGCTGACCGCACTCTGCGATACAAAGCCCTGGCACATTCAATGGAAATTCATTATTAATAGAATGGACCTTTGACAACTTGACGGTAATCTTCTTACTTAGTTCTTTCCTCAAATGGGACGTGAAAGAAGATTTAAAGTTGTATTTTAGGTACGTAAGTCAGATTTGTTAATATTTTTTATTTCACTTATCGGGTTTCGATATTTCCCTTTTTTTTTGTTTCTTAGTAATGTGAGATGTTGTACATATTGTATTCTTTATGTCGAGAAGTTTTAAAAGGACATGAAACGTTACTGACCGAAAGCGATGAATGTTGATAGGTTAGGGAGTGTAGGAGAGACTAAGGGAAATTCCTGAAATCTCCACTAGAACGAGAAAAAATGGACTCTTTTTAAAGTCCACGCAAATGAATTTCTCATATAGCTATACAAATATATATGTATGTATATGTTTAACATAGTATCTGTGGGTATTATATAAGTATTAATCATCAGGATATAAAATAATGACTTACCAAATTATATAATAAAAGTTTGCGTCTCATTTTAATTTCACTTCGGGAATTTCTAATTCCTATTCCAGAGAGAATACGTGTCAAATGTCTGCCACTCAATTATAATCATGTCTCTTTTGTTATCAGTTTATAACTGAATTTGCAAAATTTTCGAAATGTAATTTTTCGAGTTTGTTAACATAAGATTATTTGGACTATTTAATATAATTAAGCAATATTTGCAATTTTAAACACAATTTTTCAGGACTGAGAACTCAATTAAGGCTTATTGAAAGTATTTTCAATCAGTTTTATTATGTTTGTTTCTTTGTTAAGAGAAAAAATAAAGTGATCACAACTTAAACAAACAAGTTACTTTATGGAGTTTGTTACCTACGATTGTAAACCCGAAGGTTCTGGGTACGATCCCCAATCGGGGGAATGATTATAAATATATTTATTTTCATTGCATCCACTCTTGTATAACCCTCTGCCTACTCTGCTATAAGTACGGAACAAAGCGTGAAACTACTTCTTTTTTATCTATCCATCTCTTTTCCATCATCTTCAAATTACTAACTCTTAGTACCACTTTATAAATAAGCATCACAGAGCATAAATCATTCATAACTTAGTACGTAGCTCCCACCAGATCTGCAAGTCCCACAGGACGCGCTCCCCGCGGCTATTTGCATTCGCCATTAGACGGTGTTCCCTTTGACGGGATATTTTAGATGTAGTGCGAATATAGAGAATATGAACGTATCGATTTATGCTTCCAACTGGATAGTCTATGCTAATATTGTGAAGCTGAAGAGTTTATTGTATGCTGGTTTCCATATGTAGTAGAGTAGGAAGTGGGAACCTTGGCAACTACGGTTAAGACATTCTGTTCCCATTGAGACATTTTCGTTCTCCACTTATGCGCTGAATTCAGAAGGCATTGTTGTTAAGTGGCGGTACTCAACGCCGCTCTTTTCTTCGTTATCACAGTGAATGAAAATATTAAATACTTCCTTGAATCCAACCGACCTGTCCCATTTAAAGTCTCTCGATATTGCCCCTGCGCTATGAATAACCTCCAAAAATTATTTTTTAACAAAAACAAAAACCGACTTCTAACAACGAACTAAAAAGTGAAAAATAATTATACAAAGATTTTATAATTTTGAAGTCGGTGTCAAGCTAATGCTACAACACCTTTACTACAATATCTAATTACTAAGCCTGTTTGTTTTACTTGACACCGTACTTGTTTTACTTTATTTTACGATTTTAAGTGATGGGTAAATCTTAAAATTATGCTTCTTAAACGAGTGGTGATGGTGGTGGTAGTGGGTGTCAACGAGTGATTGTGGTTGTCTTATGTTTCAAAGTTCATTTAATTAGGTATTATTTTTGTGCAAAGTTACATTTTGGTATATTGACAAGAAAATACATAAAAAGTATTCGGGCGAATGGAGAATCTCCCTTTTTTAAAGTTCGTTGAAAATGAGAACATCCTCTTTTTTGAGGTTGGTTGAAAAGAAATGCAACGATCAGGAATCTCACCTCTGACATCAATTTAAAAAGTTTTTGCTTGTAACTATTACAGTATAATCAATTTTTACCAAAAAAAACAAACTTTCTAAATTTTCACCGGATCCCATAATCGGAACCTAACCAAACTTACACCAAATTATCCTGGAAGTGTATCCTTTCAAATAAAAAAGAATCATCAAAATCGGTTGGCGCGATATTGACTTATTCGTCTATTTGTCGCGCACATACCTAATGCAAATTTAAGACTTATGTGATTCGGGTCGCTAGTTATTAATAATACAAACATACAAATACAGCGTATATTCATTAAATTAATTTACAGAATACACTCTACAATCTCTCGCTTCTAAATGCTCGAGCGAAGTTTTTAAAGACAAAAAATATATAGGTATGTTCCGTTGAAAGTTTCTTTCAGGGAAACCTGTGGAAATTTTTGGTGGCCAAGGGATGTATGTGAGCGCTTGGACCGAGCGGAGTTGCGAAACATTGTTTTCTACTCCGGTCGAGTTGGGTATTCTATTTTGTGGCCTGCAGATACATTTAAGGGTACCTAGGTGCCTATATATGCACATGCATATTTACATATGTTTACCAAATACATATGGTAAGGCTTCAAGTAGTAGTAGTCAATACAATAAGACATTTTCAATTCGATCTGTAGTTTGTGAGATTAGAGCGCTTTATCAACCAAAATCGACTGCTTTGATATATAGCACAGATATAAATAAAAATATTC
The DNA here is from genome assembly GCA_018249835.1 of Heliconius besckei. Lineage (NCBI taxonomy): Eukaryota > Metazoa > Arthropoda > Insecta > Lepidoptera > Nymphalidae > Heliconius > Heliconius besckei. The sequence continues at coordinate 11,819 of DWNA01002202.1, forward strand.
TAATATTAATATTATATTGAGGCCATACGTGGCGCAGGGTCAAAAGTGTGACTGTTAATCCAACTGGTTGTGGATTCGATCCCCACTCGATGAAATGAAATATTTATTTAAATTTATATTTTAATTTCTTCTCTCTGGTGTCGAGGCAAAATACGGCGTTGACTTCCGCCACTCAACACGCAATGCCTCTAGAATTCGGCGGGATATGGGGAACTACGTTTCCTCTGCCTACTGTGCTATGTGCGGAATACGTGAAGCTTATATAAGTAAATATTTCATAATATTTATTATCAAAACAATTTGAACGTTAACGCTAAATCGATTACGTTCGTTCACGCCCATCGCGTCCAAAGCTTGATTAAGCCGTGCATACCTACTGGTTACCTGTGAAATATAATAACACTGTTACATATGTATATTAAATATTTATATATATATTTGGAATATTTTGGGTCCCAATTTACGGTTAATTTAGTCTTATTCGGATGGAAGTAATTAATGTTTCACCATATTTTAGTT
>DWNA01002203.1:0-12337 GCA_018249835.1 Heliconius besckei
GAAAAAAATACATGTGTATATGTTTTGTTTGTTTCCAATTTTTTGGGTTTAGGCTGTCGTGAGTGAAGACGAATAGAATAAATATTGTTAGTTTTAAAATAATAACATTGTGTTTCTATTTTTGGATGAATAGTATTTCATTTTCGGCAGTAAACGTTCCCCTCTCCCATCCATTCGTCATCTGTCATCCTATATATATATTAATAAAATCATAAAAATTGTTATTTTTATTAGTAAGAAAGAATTACAGAGTCTTGAACTAATTCAAATAATCTTATAGAAAATTAGCTAGGTACATGTTTAATTTTTTGAACGACAAATAATTTACCACTAGTTCACTAGAGTAACTGGTTTTTTTCCCGTAGTAATTTTGAGAAACGCTCTCCACCGTCACCGTCGTTCGAGCTACATTCTGTTTAATTAAACTAAATTGCTAAAGGATAAACTAATTAGAAGTAACGAGGGAATAGACAAACATCGGTCTATTCCCTCGTTACTTCTCCCACCCACATACACCTACATACATATAGGTCAAAATCATAACCCTCCTTTTTGCTTCGGTGTAGTCGGGTAAAAAGTGGCCCGAAGCTATAAATTATATGAGCTTCTAAAGTGTTCCACTATTCACTTCTTGGCTCCATCATCAGTCCAGGTAGTTGATATATTATTTTATTGTACCTAATCATGAAACGTTTGCTGTATACAGCAAAGTTTCATGATTATATATTTTTTTCAGATTATTAGCTTTTATTACGTAGTTACAAGTGGACCTAATAAAAAGCAACTTGTTAAAAAAGGCATGAGTTACGAGAAAACTCGGTGTGCCTCAACATTACGTCATCTCTGTCTACCTTGCTATATACGGAATACAGCGTACCAATAAAAAACATAACTTTATATAGATTTATAACATTTATTATGTGTCATATTTGGAGTATTACAGTAGATTTTATTAATATCTGCGTCTTAAGACCTCATCTCGAATAGATCCCCATAGCTCAGCATCAGCAGCTAATTGGGAGAGTTTGTCAAGTGAAGGTTCCATTTCTGTTAGGGGTACTCTATCCGTCTGAAACGAAGTTAATATTAATTAATTAAATTAATTATAACTAAAAATCGATTATTTTAAATGGCTTAAGTGGTGGAGCGGCACAACATCTGACTGTAAACGTGACGGTTGTGGGTTCGATTCCCACTCAAAGATGAGTTATTTTGCTTTTCTCGTAGAAGCACAGGCCTGAAGTGGCGCAGGGCCACAAGCGTGTGTCTGTAAACGCGACAGGATGTGTGTTCGATCCCCACTCGAGGAAACGAAATATTTTATATTTCTTATTTATTTATTTTAATACTTTATTACACCATAATTGATATGAATTAACTAAAATATAAAACATTTGGGGCCCCTTTGCTTACGCTGCTAAATGCGGGATACAACGTGAAGATAAAAAAAAACAGCACGGCGTTAATGCCCCTAACAAAAATTTTGCAATGCTTAATCAGTATATTAAAAAATGTTTTCTCCACTGGCTGATAAAGTCCCGGACAGCCTTATTTGCCAGACAAGCTATAATTTTCGGTTTCACAGGTCTCGAATAGCAATATTTGGTAGATACGCATTTGAACCATGGCTTTCATTTTTACATACTTATTTATACTCAATATAAAAATGTAAACATATAATATGAATGATTACCTACTATTTTCGTTCATTAATGAAAAAAATATTCGTTAAAATATAAGAAAGAGCTATTTTGTATTTTCATCGTCTGTCTGTGAGATAGTATTAATTATTAGATGACTAACTGAAACTCTATGCTTAACCTATGAAATTGGTTCTTAAGCATTTAGAAAAAATGCAGATATTGTCTTCAAACTTAGGCATTTGTTAAGCCTAGCTCAGGCTAATATGTTAAACCTAGTTTTGAGTAACGAGGAAAAAATTATAGGTAATCTATATATATAAAAGGACTTGTCCTCACTGACTGAGGTAAGACGCACGCACAGCCGTAACCGCTGTGCGTAGAAACGTGAAATTTGGACAGATGTTTACTTTCATAATCTGGACATCCACTAAGAAGGGAATTTGAAAAACTTCAACCCTAAAGAGGTGAAATAGGGGTTCAAAGTTTGTATCGAAAAAAAATTAAATCGCCACCGATTCTTATAAAATTTGAAATTTAGATTTCTAAAAGTATTTAATTGAACACGTGTTTCATCGTTTTCTAGAATTCTCCCTCTAAGGGTGCAAATAAGGGGATGAAAGTTTGTATGGAAAAAATCTTAAATCGCCACAGATTTAATAAAATTTGATATTTAGACTCTTAAAAATATTTAATTGAACATGTGTTTTATGGTTTTCTAGAATTCACCCCCTAAGGGTGCAAATAAGGGATTGAAAGTTTGTATGGAAAAAATCTTTAAATCGCAACCGATTTTTATAAAATTTGAAATTTAGACTCTTAAAAATATTTCATTGAACACATGTTTCGTGGTTTATTAGAATTCTCCCCTAAATAAGCAAGCGAAGCTGCGCGCGTCCGCTAGTATAATATATAGGTAGATTATTTTTAGTCGAAATAACTTTACATCGTTCGATTCAAATTTAGGTCCAAATCCTTCATCCGTCATTCGTCATCTGAATTTTTGTATGGACCATAGTCTGAAACTTACCCACATTCGTCGGTAAGCTTCGAGCGCTTGTAAATCATTGGAGTCTTGAGACCGTTTACGTCCACAGCCTGGTATAAATGAAGATTAATTATCCACTGAGCCATCGCCTCACAATGAAATAGTGTTTGATTATAGATGAAAACTACGAGGATTGAATTATTTTCATTTTTCTGCCATGGTAAGGCAACATACGGTGTTGTGTTCCGTCCCTCAAACTACAATGTCTTGAAAATTTTACAGTGCGTTGGGAACGGAGTGTTTTAACATTTAATGTTTTAACAGTTTTGTTGAGAAAAAATGACAAAGCACTGTACCTCTATTTAATATAATGGCTACAATTATTTTTATTTATATAATAGGTAATACAATAGCATGTAACAGAGTAGAGAGTAGTGCTAAGACACTCCGCTCCCCACTTTATGCCGAATTTTGGCGTGGAATGACGGAACTCTATTTCGCGCTTTGTTTCGACACCAGAGCGAAGAAAATGAAAATATTAAATGCTTCATTTGCTCGAGTGGGAATCAAACCCACACCCTGTCGCGACTACAGTAACAAGCTTGTGTCCTTGGGCCAAAAGTGGCCTCTATTTCCACACATATTTACTAAATTTACTTACCTGTAAATGCATTGCAGAATGGACGCTTTCTCACACTCAACACGTCTTTCATCATCGGATATGATCGTGCCTATTTCATATAACAGGAGTAAAAATTAAGCTGGTAGTGGCACAAGTACACAAGAGTGCAACAGTTTGTGGGTTCGATTTCCATCCGAGAAAATGAAATATATAATATTTTCATTTGCTCGCTCTGTTACAGAGGAAAACGTAGCGTTGGGTTCCGCCACTCAAAACGCAATGCCTCCAGAATTGGACGAAAAGTGTCTTAACGAGAATGAGATGTCTTAACACCAGGTTCCCAGGTTCCATCTGCTTACCCTGCTATGTGTGGATTACAACTGCCTAACCTAAATATATAGTTATAATAGATATCAGAATCATAATTTTCTCTATTGAACTTACACTGGCTGTAAACAAAGAATCAAACATTAATACGGTGGTCATGATGAAAAGGAACACTCGAGCCATGTTTTCTTTTTTTTTGTTCAGATGTTGAATATCTGTAATAAAAATACAAATGTTTAGTATTTTAATATTATTATAAAGAAAATAATATTGATATTATTTCAAATGGTTGTAAGTTCAATTCAGTCGGGGAAATGAAATCAACTATCATTTTCCTGCTAACCAGATAAAGCGAAGCGTTGAGTTACGTCTAGAAAAATAGTTTTCAAGACTGGTGTCAGGTATTAGGAAATAAAATAAATGTAAAAAGTATTAAAAACGCCCAACAAATGACTTGAACCACCGACCCTTCATTTATTACGTAGAGGAACCTAACCCTAACTTTATTTTAAGCCACTCAGTTGTTGTGACACTATATGTTGATTTATATCGATGTGCGAAACCTAACGCCGCTCTTTATACCAGACCAAAATTATGTATAAGTATATAAGTTGACTTACCTCAGTCGGAAGTCAAATTCACAATGCAAATGCAGTATCTTCATTCTCATCTTATATAGTATTCTAGGATGTGTAGGATTAAAACTACATAGAATAGCGCTTAGTACAATTTTTTTGTCCATTTTTTTCAGTTTCACGCGTTCTCGTAGGAAGAGAGATAAAGTGTCATGGCACTCCGCTCTCTATTTTCTGCGTCTTGATTAAATAAAAATAATTTATGAATGGGACTCATGTTCTTAATGTATCTTTTCTTCTCTCTATGCAATTATATAATTTTTCACTATCTAATTTTGATATTTTTGAAATAGATTCGAAAGTACACTGCGTTTCAAAGACGTCAATTTCTTTTGTTTTGTTTTTTTTTATTTACGCTGTATGTCGCACCTAGCGGGATAGGTAGAGAGGCCTTTCGAGAATCTGGGAACAGTTTCTGTTAAGGCACTTCCACTAAAGTGGAGAACCACTTCCAACACAACAACACAACAGGCAATGCCTCCAGACTTCGTCGGGAAATGGGGAATGGAGTTTCTCAACACTAGGTTCCCTCTGCCTACCCTGCTGTATGCGGGATACAGCGTGAGGCTTAAAAACAAACTTTAGGATATAAAATGAAAAATCTCGTTGTTGTAAATCTTTTTTTAAAGTCGACTTCATCCCTTTCTCAGTTCCTTTAGCACTAACTCAGTAGTTTTAAATATACGGTCGCTTGTTATTTCAAGTTGTTGAATGGTTTGAAAGGTTATTTGTTCTAAGAGCATTCTTTCAGCCGTCAGAAAATTTTTGCAAGAAACAAAGAGAACAAGAAAGGTGAAAGAAAATAATTGTCAAGCTTGGATTCATGTCCTGCTTAAATCAAATTATTATTTCTTCTGCGAACTATGTTTTTAAACATAAAAAATGACTGAATGATTGTATGTTAATAGCTGTAATATTTAGGTACTAAAATAAAAAATTTAATTGCTTAAATTAAATCGAGGCCAGTCGTGCGCAGTGGCACAAAGTGCGACTGTAAACGTAGGTTATGGGTTCGCTTCCCACTCGTGGTGCAAATGGGAATCAAATTAAATCCGTTAAGCCTTTTGAAAGATCAGCGTGAACAAACAAAAACAGACAAGCCGATAAAATGACAAACAAAAATATTCTAAATCATTGTATAGGATTCTATTACATTTTTAAATGTGACCTGTCTATACTTATTATAATCTCATCGGTATCTGTACATGGAAGATTTATTATAAAAATTGTTATATATAGGTTGTTTTTTTTCAAAACAATGGAATTACGAAAATGCAACCCTAAGGTTTTAATAATTGTCACTAGAAATTTTAAGTGTGCTGCCAACATATATTCTTGGTATATTAAAACAGGAACGTAATTCAATGTATCAAATAAATAATGCAGTAGCTGAAGCGACTAAAGCCGCGAGCGGGTCGCCGGTATTTAATATTTTCATTTTCCCACTCTGATAATGAGGCAAAGCGCGGCGTTCGCGGAGTTCCACTACTTAAAACGCAATTCAGCGAAAAGTGGAGAAAGGAACAGGACCTTCTTCCGGTATCATCGATACTTTGTTCGCGAAGGTCAACCAAGATCTCTCTGTGTCTCTTACCACTCAAACACATTCATTTTAATTTCCTAGGAAGAAACGTATAAATAAAAAACACTACAAATAAGTGTAAAAATTATACTTTATTATGATATATCTTCCATTCATTAGGCCAAATGGTTTCCGCGATCCAATCTAAGTATATAGACACTTTAGTGTAGACGCCGGCAGCTTTACCACACCTCGGGCCGTAAGAAACCACGCCTTCTATCGAATAAGTGCAGTTCAGGTTCGATAGCAAAGCCATTAGAGGGCCGCCGCTGTCACCCTGGAAATATATATTTTTAAAATGATTACTGGTCTGTTAAGTAATTTATGTAGTATAATGTTAATTTAAATAAATATTTCATTTTTTCGAGTCCTTTGTGCCCCTGCGCCACGACTGCCACATTCAACTTAAAATAATATACATTTTATAAGGATAGAAGAATGTTTTTAAAAAATAAAAATATTTTTATGAATTTCGACGAAGCTTGCTAAGAACGTATGGCTTAAAGTTTAGAGTGCTTCAAGAGACTCGGGTTCAAATTATTAAGGCACATTATGTTCAATTTTTATCAGTTTCATTAAAAGGTTTTTAAAAATAATAAAAAGAAAAAAGAATACTTTGCAAGAGCCCTGTGTGAAGCCTCCTACATGTCCTTTAGCACAAATCATGCTGTCAGGAAAGAACACCGTTCTCTCGAACTTCTGTTCACATAAACGTGTGTCTTCTTCAACGGTTGTCTGAAAAAATATTATAACATTTACTCGTAAGTACAATTTTGACTCGGAGAATACCCCTGAACGGGAATCAAACCCAATAATTTACATATCTTAGTCTCAATGAGAACGAAGTGTCTTAATACTAAATTCCCAGATTCCCTCTGACTATCTTGCTAATTAGGCTATATAGCGTGAAGCTAATATTTTTTAAATTAAATGTCTGTTATATATCAGCCGGGTAAACAGAATACGGACCAAATGACTTTTTCCATCCTAGAGTATATTAAAAGCTAAAATTTTATTTAAAATTTACATACGGTAGGATGTGAACCCGCTCTTGGGGGGCTCTTCAACTCAAACTTACAGTAAGAAGTATATCTGACGCCTTTCCCCTTTCATCAGTCTCCCCCCAGCCCGCGATAATTCTTTGCGAACCGATCTCTCTGAACGGAATTGGCAAACATATTGGGCGGACAAACTCGTTGAATCTAATCCTGGAGTTAAGTTAAGCAATCTATATATTAATTTAAAAAAAAATAATAGAATGAAAGGAGTGTCTTCTCCCAATTTGCTAATCGGGACAAGGGGTAGTGGAGTGATTGACAGACAACGCACAAACGAAGCTACTGGACTTGGAAAGTTGAAATTTTGTAGATAAATTAGGGAGTGGAGGGGAGCACTAAGAGAGGATTCTTAAAATTCCTTCATTAATGGCAAAAGACAGGATTTTCAATATTTCATCTTAAACGCAAACCAAATTGGGGGCGAAGACTACATATGTTTTAAAAATTTGAACGGCATGCTTGGAATACCGTTCAAGGGCTTTATTCTTTAATACAATTTTCGCGCAGAGTTTAAAACGTGTAAACCTATCGAATAATGTATTTTTTTTATTATAAACATTTACCAAGTCGGAATTGAACCATTACCATTATCTTTACACTTTATCAACCATAGAAAGGTAGGCAGAGAGAACCTGGTGTCACGAGTGTTCATTTTCCATACATAATTTTCCATAGATTATTTTCTTCCCGAGTGTCGCAACCATCGCATTTAAAGTCAGACCCTGTCTTACCTTTCATGTATCTCTATAAGGGCTATGTCATGTTGTTTTTCATCTTTCACGTACGACTTGTGAGGTATCGTCCTCACAATGTTACAGAGGATCCCTGATCTAATATCCGTTTTGTTAAGACTGCCCAGCATCGCGTAACGTGCTCTCCCACTGGAAAAATCAGTTTGACTCTTAATCACATTAATTAAGATTAACATTATATTGAATATTTTCATTTCCTTGCTCGGGTAACGAGGCAAAGCGCGTTATTGAGTCCCGCCTCTAACGCCGTAACGCCACCAGAATTCAACGTAAAGTGCGGAACGGAAGTGTCTAAATGGGAACGGAGTGTCATAATACTAGGTTCCAAGTTCCCTCTGCCTATCCTGCTATGTGCGTGAAGCTAAAAAATATAAATAAATAGCATATTCAATCAACCAAATACTTCAGCGCTATAATATTAGGATAAATAAGAACTTTGTACTTACAAACGGTTGTCAACTAGAACATGGGCAGCTGTCAAAATAAACCGATCACTGACGAGTGACCCTCCACCTATCCACACTATATCAGCCTCATCTGGTGACACGGTGTTGTGACAGCCTATTACAGCCTGAAATACATTTTTTTTAGGTTTCCACTGTTTTATGTTGAATGGTTCCCAAGAGGCATGAGTTCAAATCCCGCAATTTTTTTTATACGTTTTCTATAAATGTATTACGTGTTCGCTTCCACCTGCTTGACCAGAGTGAGGAAACAAAAATAAATCATTCCCTCGAGTGAGAATCAAACCCACTAACGTCGCATTTACGAGTACACTCAGACGCAGTGCCGATGCGCCCTCATTATCGTTCCTTTTCGAAGGAATTAATTATATTCATTTGCCCGTTCTGACAACACGTAACGTCTTAAGTGTTTGGTACCTACTAGATTTCCTTTGTATACTCTGCGAAATCACTCATTTTTAATAGCTTCATGCTGTATCCCGCACTTAACAGGGTAGGCAGAGGATAATAAAGGTCCTTATCTAAATCTAAATAAATCGAAATATATCTTTATCATATTATTGCACCAATGAGCGATATTAGGGTAAAAGCGATGACCTGAAAAAAAAACTATATTATCCTAGTTTCTCGTACCATATGCGGGAACTCCTTAACTGCAGCTGGACTTCCCCCAGATATCCTCAACTGTGACAAGGGACAGGTATTCACTCTCTTGTACCCGTGAGTGGAATCCTCGGCTTCTATACATTGGTTGAAATATCTTTGATATTCTAGGCATTCTGAAATATTATGAAGTATTAAGTTTTTATATTATTCATGCTTTTTCCCGCATCGTAGGTAAAGAAAATCTAGTGTCTAGACACTCTGTTCTTTTCACACTGCACATTTTTTTATTTTACGTATTGAGTGGTTTCTTTATCAGTTCAGGTTTATCATATATATATTAAAAGAGAATTAAAACACTCACTTCTCCAAGCCAAATGTGGTATGGGAGTCTTTAACTTTGGATTTGGTAATGCTGGACATCGTCGAGGTTCAGGGGGTATAGCCAGGTCTGGTAGATTTGGGCAGCATAGGAATGGCTGTTTGCCTTCGTAACGGCAGGTCTGAAATATGAAAGTGAAAAGTTTTTTAAAAATATTATTAATATTGAGGCCAGTCATGGCGCAGGGCCCACGTGTGCCTCTTAAAGCGTCAATAGTTATGGGTTCGATACCCTTTCGCGGAAATAATATATTTTATTTATATTTTCATTTTAAGGCAAAGCGAGGCGTTGAGCCCCAACACGCGAGGCCTCCCGAATTCGGCGGAAAGTGGGAAACTGCTACTCTGCCTCTACCTCTGCCTACCATGCTGTGTGCGGGATACAGCTGAAGGTCATTATTATTTTTTACTTATTAATGTACTGAGGACCGTCTTGGCGCAGGGGCCCAAAGTATGACTGTAAGATCGACTGGGTGTGGGTTCGATCCCCACTTGAAGAGATGAACACTACATTCCCTCTGCCTACCATGCTGTGTGCGGGATATAGCGTGAAGCTGATTTAAAAATACTTACAATTTTATCAGATCTAAGAACACCTTCATTGGATCCCACAAAATATTTTTCGAATACCCCCGTCCGGTACAATAGGTTCTGGGTGGGACAACATACTATTCTTGTAGTTCCTTCCCATTTGCACATCTGTAATTTTATATAAGTTGAAGGACCTATAAGCGATACGATTTTGGGTTCGATTTCAACTGGGAGAATCAATTACTTTCATTTTTACGCTCCTGTACCAAGGCAGGGCGCGGCGTCGAGTTCCGTCACTCAACACTTAATGTCTCGGAAATTGGGCAAAAGAGGAATACGTTGTTGAAAAACTAGTAGATCGTAGATTGTGTTTTTATGTGATACATATTTTAACTATAGAAATATTTAATCAAACGGGACTAGAACCCACGTTTCTTGTTTACCTTCCAAGCGCTCTTCGCCAATTAAGTACGTTGCTATCGAGCTTCGTCGAACGTCGAAATTTTTATGGTAGATTTAACAATTTTAGCTACTTTGGGGGAAATTAAATGTTCAATATTTGCATTTCCTCCACTCCCCTCAACAACACGCAATGATTAAAGAATTCGGCGGAAACTAGGGAACGGAGTGTTTTGACACTACTACACTACTAACTCTGGTTACCTCTGGCTGCCATGGTATGTTTGGGATACAGCGTGTAGACATAAAAAAAGGGATAAAGGATGTTGATTTGGCGAATGCGAATGCACTTGATGGGGTCCAAGCCGAGCGAGAGCTCCAATATATGATATTTTTGTATGTTTTCTAAATATCTTTCCCTCGTTAGTCTTCGAAGGAAATCGAACACACAACTATTACATTTACATATACTGTGCGGACGGGCCACAACGGCCAAACTACTTCCAGTCCAGGGTGGAGTTTCGTTAGTGCGTTGTCTTTATAAACATGTCGGTCTAGAATTGGGACTTACAGGCGGTTTCTTTTCATCTTCATTCACAAGCTTGATAGCGTATGGACACTCCAGTATACTCTTACATACGCCTGTTATATTATATACATTGCAAGGATCTCCTGAAATATTAAATAACACTATATAAGTAAGTATGTTTCATTTCAGTTTGAGAAATTTCATTTCTTCGTTTTCGTGTTAAGACAAAGTGCGGCGTTAAATACCTCCATTCAATTCGCAATGCCCCCAGAATTCGGCGAAAAACGGGGAACTGAGTATCTTAACACTCAGTTCCCTCTGTCTACCCTGTTGTGTGCGGGATACAGCGTGAAGTTGTTAGAAGTATATTACTATTAGCGTTTACTTTCACCAAGTGGAAACAGATGCAGTGCTCAAGTCGAATTGTATCAAAAATTGACAGAAACTGGGGAAGGAAATGTCTTAATGTTAGATTCCCAGTTTCCCCCTGATGGTCCTGCTATGTTCTATTTAGTGATGAATATTACTCTGAATGGGAATCGAATCGCCACCGTCCCACTGCATCCATATAGCATCACACTGTATAATATTATTAGTATATAGTCAGTTTAAATACATCTCAAAGTCAAAGTACGGCCGTCACCTCCAGTTATATTCAAAGAAACGAGATGTATTGAGGAAAATACTTAAGCATGTTTTTTAACCTTTAAACATAAAATAATCTATAACAAGCACAAAATTTGAAAGAAAAACACAAAATCATAATATAAACACAAAAATCATACCAATTAATTTTTTTTATAAAGTACTAGTCGTCGCCCATAGCTTTGTTTACGCGGAATTTAAGACGTAAAAAATAAAATTTCGATGTTTCCTGTAGGAATATCGAGAAGTCCTCTTCTCTTTTGCTCCCCTACACTACCTACATGCGATATTTCATCTTTCCAAGTCCAGTAGTTTCTCCTGTGCCTTGTCTGTCAGACTCTCAGTAACAGAAGAATTTTATAAATGTATATATATATATAGATATTTATTTATTAAATATTTCTTACCTACTTCCAAACACAAAACAGAGTGTAATAAACACAAGAACACAAATAAACACGAAGTCATTATTGTTATTATATAAAAATAAACATAAATTTTGAGTATTAATTATATTTTTAGGATTTTAAACTGTATATAGTTTTTATTTCATTGTATATGGTTACGATTACGTCCGTACACTAGAAGGTCATCTTGCGTTATGAGTCTATAACTTAATTCATACATAAATATAATACGTCTGAGGCCAGTCGTGGATCCCCACTCGAGGAGATACAATATTTACTTAACCTTATATTTTCATTTCTTTTCTCTGTCGAGGCAAGGGCGGCGATGAGTTCCTCCACTCAATACGCAATGCCTCTAGAATCCGGCGGAAAGTGGGGAACGGAGTGTATTAACACTAGGTTCCTTCTGCCTACCGTCCTATATGTGTGATACAGCGTGAAGTTATAAAAAATAGACTTGAAAATAGATTGTTAAAGCAAAATAAGCTCTTCTAATGTTTGTGTGTGAAATGATGTCAATACATTATACTTGAGATAAACAAATAGAACTAAATGTAGATCTTGTTTCTGTATTGTTTAAGTAAAGGCGCTGATTGTAAGCGTGACTAAACTTATGGGTTCGATTCCTATTGTGGACAATGATTATATTTCATTCTTTAATTTCCGTGTTCTGAAAGCGAAACTTGAAGCGCGCCCTTGCGTTCCGCAGATAAAGCAGAAGGTACCTGGGAACTTAGTATTAAGGCACTCCGTTCTCATTAAGGCTCGTTCATT
>DWNA01002204.1:0-12335 GCA_018249835.1 Heliconius besckei
AAGACCAAGACCAAGACCAAGACTGGGAGCGCAAGACCAAGACCAAGACCAAGACCAGGTGTATTGGCGCAAGACCAAGACCAAGACTGGCTAAGTCTCGTCTTGTTCTTGCATTTGGGCAACACTACTCAAGACACTTCGTTCTCCGTTTTTCGCTTAATTTCGAGACAGCGTATTAAATGGCGGAACTCATCAGAGTAATTTACGACCGAATATTAGTTAATTTAAAAAATATAAAACCAATATTTACAATATTATACATATGCTCCATAATTGAATTAATAGTTCATAAGTGTCGTTGTTGATTAAAAGTTAAGATATAAACGATTGAATAAATTTAATATATTCTCGTAATCGGGCTATATTATTAATAATTTATTCAAAGTAAATATTAATATTTGAATAATATTTTTTATTGATTTACAACAAAAGTTTCAGCATTTTAATATATGTAGGTATTACAAAATGAAATGTATGTTTATTTTAAATTTTAAGCTAAATGGCTGGGAGTTGATATTAATTAAGGTCTGTTATTACCAAGTACCTTGTGATATATATTTTTTTAAAATAAATATATAAGAAAAACGTAAAAATTAAGTGTCTGCAAAAAGTTTTTATTTTCAGAAAGTCTTAATTTTGAAATAACCGCAATTTCACTCGCAACTCAAAACCAGAATGCCCAAAATTATAGTAGGTATGTATGAACGAACCAAAGAAATAATATTTCTTGCTCAATTTTAAGTTATCTCCGCCATAATAAGTCTTTAAAATTTAATGAAGTATAAAAGATAAAAAGAGTTAAGCTTAATAAGCTATAAATCAAACGTAATTAACGGCGTCCGCACTACATTATTCTGTTCATCAAACACGACATTAAAAAAACCTTACTAATTAATGTTATCATAATTTAGTTAAGCTTGACCTACTGAATGCTTAACATGATTTAAATTCTAGCTTAACGCTGTACCCCCACACAGCAAGATAGGCAGAGGGAATCTAGTGTTAAGACATCCCGTTTCCCACTTTTCCATCGACGTCTGGAGGTATCGCGTGGTCAGTGGCGGAACCTAACCCCGCGCTTTTCCTCGACACGAGAGCGAAGTAATGAAAATATTAAATATTTCATTTCCTTGATGGGGGATCGTACCCACAACCAGTCGATTTGCCAGCACACTTTGTCAAGCAAGCACTGGCTTCTAAAATTTTATCTTTATATATAATATAAATAAAATTTTAAATTACAAACAATCTTGTAGGTCACTTATTCTCACTAATCGTTCACACGGTAAGTGGCAATGTGGTATAAAAAATATTATTTACAATACAATCTATTGATATAAAAAATTAATGTATCGATTGTCGACAGTAAAAACACTATCATCGATGATAGTGAGAAGAAAAGCATAGAACTAGTTTGCGGCGGCGTGGCGCCCGTGCTTAATTGATGGTCATTCTTCTTTTATGACAGCGATAGCAGAAAAATTGTTTTGGAACTTTCTTTTTTAAAATAAAAAAAAATAAAATTAGCTTCACGCCGTATCCCGCACACAGCGCGATAGTCTGAGGGAACCTAATGTTTTTTAATTTTAATTATGTAATTATGTACTGAATATTACTGTACATGTGTGTCTTTAATTAAAACGTTTTTTGTATCTGCCAAGGCGTGTTTGTAATTTTTTATCTGTTATAAAATATGTTAAAAAAGATATAGATTTCAAAGTAAACACAAAAGAAAAAATCTTGATTATTTTATTAACAAAATAAACTTATATAAAAAAGGCTTCAACATTTAAATATATTTTTCTAGGTAGGTCAGGATAAAAAAAATGAAATAAAAACTATAAATATTTTAAATCAAGCTACTGTTATATTATATTGATTTATAAAAACATAATATTATATGTAAAATATTGCGGCACGTGTCAAAATATTGTTTATTTTCCTCTTCAGGTTTTTGTTTCCTTTTTCCTTAATCTTATAATATAATATTTATGCAGTGTAGAAATGTCGGTTTCTTATTGGAAAAAACATAATTTGTCATGATTAATCTATTTCTATTTATTTCTTTAAAAATAAATAAATAGAAATAGAATGTTTTAATAATTTTCCAAAGTAAAAACATGAAATAAAAGACATATACACTATAAACTTTTTTGTTCGGCACGGCCATAAACCATAATTATGTGATAGTAAAGACATTAACAATAGCTATCTAAAAACGGAAAAAAATACAAAAAAACACACAAACAATGAACCCATTAGATAAAAAAAATCTAATAGGACGATTGTTTTAAAATTTAATAAAAAAAAAACATGTTATCAATTTTCAATGTTATCCCTACACAGTTATCTGTCAAAATTCGCTCCGGCCGGAAACTCGGCCGTGGGAACGGGAGACGATCGGTTTTCTCAATAAAATCGCAAACTGCTGTATTAAATAGATAGTTGGGTTGGTTATAATACTTTTTTATATTTATAGTTTCACGAATCGTTAAATGTTCCGTTGTTTTAGACTCGTTTCCGTTTTGTTGAACTATACGTGTTTGTGCTCAGACATGTGTTTTAAGTTGATGTCTTTATTTAGTTAGAGTTAAATTATCTTTCAATAGTTGGTTTTGAACGTGGTGGTTGTGAGTTCGATCCTCATTTGAGGAAATCTCAGGTCTCACAGCGTTGAGTTCCGTCGTTCAGTATGCAAAGTTTCGCGAAAAGCGAAACATTGGGCGAAAAGTGTGGAGAAGAATGTATTAGTAAAAGGTTCCGTCTGGTTACTCTGTTATGGGGATGTTACAGGGCGATATAATAAAAATATTAACTATTCCGTTCCCCCGAGTGGGAATTGAACCCACGACCGTCGCGCTTACCAGTTGTACGCTTGTTCGCCACGATGGCCTTAATGATTATATTATATTACGTTAATTTACACGTGTTAATAGATTAAAAATTATTTATATAATTAATAAAGCTTTTAAAATAACTGGTTATTAAATAAGCACTTCGTGTTTTTTTAAACCTGTCCCTTCAAAAGATTTATTAATTATTTAATGTTGGTTAATATAAACGAAATGATAAGATCTCTATAGTCAATTGAATACATCAACTTAGAACAAAGTATATCAGAATTAGTTAGAGATAAATATTTAAAAGGTTACCGCTTGTTAAACATACCTATATAATAAGCTAAAGATTAAAAATGGTTTTTTTTTCTTCACGCTGTATCCCGCATATAGCCGGGTAGACAGAGGCAACCTAGGAACCTAGTATAAAGACAGTTCGTTCCCAACTTTCAACCTAGTTTTGGAAGTATTGCGTGGATTCGACGCCACACATTGCCTTAGTACCATAGCGAAGAAATGAAAATATGTCTAAATTAGTTCTTCATTCCCCCAAATGGGAATCGAACCCACAACCGTCGCGTACGGTCACACGTTTGTGCCACTGTGCCACTACGGTAGAGGCGGGTTTTACCCGATTTTTATTACCAATTAATATTTGGTTTTGTCATGGTCACGTATTGTTTTAATTAATTATAAAAAAATTAAGCTATACCAACGCCTACACTTTTTCAAAATAAAAAAATGATAATTTCAATATAAGAGATATCTAAAAAATATCATGTATATATAAGTAAGTATATATAATTTGTACTAGACGAGAACAGGATACGAATAAAACTCTTTTTAGTTATCTATACCAATGGGTTTTATTTAAAAGCTATCTCTAATTTTAATTTGTCTTAGAATGTCTTTTTATGTGTCTTAGAATTAAGCTAATACACTATTCTTGCTTGTGATATTTAATTCATCAATTTCAGCATCAACTAGGGTTCGGCAGTTGGCAGGACTTGACCTTGAGATGGCAGTAGTGTTGACTTCATTCTGTTCCTTTAGTTCGAGGTTCGACGTTGACACAGTACCTACGTCTTTCCCCAAATCGATATTAAGAAATCAATCTTTTCATTTCCTCGCTCTAGCAATAACGCAATGAGCGGCGTTAAGTTCCTCCACGTGACACACAAAATCTCGAAACTCAAGAGAGAATATGGAGAAAGAAAAACAACATAATTTAATTAATTATATATTAATAAAGACGTGTCAAGTAAGTAATTATCAAATTGTTTATAAGAGAAAGGCGAACGGAGCTGGAGGCGGTTCATATAATTATTAGGTTCGGGGTATTATAATTTTGGCTAAAGCTATAATTTTCTGATGTTCGACCTCTTAAGGGAGCAATAGCTGAAGTGGATTATTAACACTCAGAATAATTATATCGACGGACTTGATAGAACTGGTGTTAAGCTTCACCTTGTATATAGCAGGGTAGGAAGAGGGAGCTTTTGAACCTAATGCTGTGACACTTCCATTCCTTATTTTTCACCAAATTCTGGTAACATTGAGTGTTGAGTGGCGGATCACAACGCCGCGTTTCGCCTCGTTACCAAAACGGAAAAATTTAATAATTTCATTTTCTCGAGTGGAAGCCGATCCTACGATCTGTTATATGTAGTCGTACACTTGTACCCCTGCGCCAGGACTGGTCCTAAAAAGCTTTTTAAAAAACAATAAACTAATATTCAGATAAGCACAAATAAGCTACAAATTAATATCGGCCATAACAACGTCAGCGTATAACTATTCCATTGTATTTTACCACATATTGCTAATATTTCATGTTTTATCTCAACATAATTGGAATACCTCACCGTCTTAAATAGCTTTGAGACCGCTCTAAAGTACCTAATGAATTGGTTGATATAACCTAACCGAATTCAAAATAGCCCGTTGTTTATAAGCTTATTGAAACACAGAACAGTTCTCGATTCGGTCGCGTAGCCGAGTAGGATATAAACCAACCAAATTGAAAATCGCCTGTTGTTTATATATTTATTGAAACCTAGGATGCTTCTCGATTCGGTCGCGTAAACGAGTAGGCAGTGGGGGGCGGACATGCAAATGGCAGGACTATACTTGGCCGTTCGCGACCGTGGGAAAACTATCGCCTGTGGCGAGTGATGTACAGGGGTGGACTTGGATCTTGATGTTTTTGTATTTATTGATTTTTTTTTACTATAATTGGGAATATGTCATCGCTATTTGTTAAACAATGGGTAATTTTTGGAATATTTTAATGTAAGTTTATGAACGTATGAATTTTTGTTAATATTAATGTCATGTTAAATATTTTATTTCATATTTGGTAAATTATATTTATTTTTTTGTGTGCAAATTGTAATTGCATAGATAATTACAAGATGAAATTACAAGAAGAATAAATAAAGAAAAATATTTATAGCATTTTAGTCCTTTCAACTCTTGATTTCAGATCTTTGGTGATGGGGGGGCTGGCTCACTACCTACTATGTTTAAACTACTTCTATAGACTTTTCGTCTAATACAGTTCATTTACGACACAATATCTATCCTTACTTGAAGCCATCAAACTATTATTATTCAATTATTATATTCATAACATAATAACTGAACGTCTCCCACAGTCCGCCCCCCCAGCTCGTGCAACCGCGGGCGCGTGACGACGGCGGCGCGCGCCTCGGTCACGACGCCGACGCGGAGCTCTGACGCGCTATACGCAACCGATACTGCGAGAATACATACCTAGCTATGTTTATATGGGTATATAGATCAAATCAAATCAGCTTCACGATCTGGTGTCGAGGCGAAGAGCGGCGTTGAGTTCCGCGATTAAACACGCAATGCCTCCAAAATTCGGCGGAAAGTGTGGAAAGTAGTGTCTTAACACTAAATTCCCTCTGCCTATTCTGCTATGTGCGGGATACACGGTGGAACTGAGAAAAATTCAAACTTCAGTGATTACTATACCAAGCAACATCATTCCTTCACAATTCTCATACTTTATATCAACTAAATGCGCATTTTTTGCTTTTAAAAAGCTTCACGCCATCAAAATACATTAATAATTACATGTCCCATACAAAAAATATAGTAAAAAACACGAACGTGACCACCAGATACCAAGAAGAGATTGATTAAAATTTATACATGTTTATTTCCTACGGAAGTCTGAGAGCGGCATGTACTGGTAGTCCGCTTGTGATTAGCAAAAAATTTTAACATTATGACATCTATTCAAATAATGTTGCTATTTTAAAAAATATATATATTGTTTTCGAATGTCTTTTATTTGATATCTTCTTCAGCTTGGTGCTGCGATCCCTATATGGCAAGTTACCCAGAGGAAACCTAGTGTTAGGACACTCCGTTTCCCACTTTCCGCTTAATTTTTGAAGCGGTTAAGAGTAGGACTGTACGTAGCTGTTTGTTTTACCAGGGTGAAGGAATGAAAAATAATAAAATTCCCCGAGTGGGAATCGAACTCACACTAATTATACCTCGTAAAGTCCACGCAAACAAATATATAATTAAATACTTGCATAAAAATATTTGCATATTTTAAAATGTTTATGCAGAACTTAAAATAAATTGTTATGGGATAAATAAAAATAAAAAAAACTTATTATGCAGAATTAAAACAACAAGCCGAATCTTTAATTGTTACGACTGAAAAGTGAACCAGTTACGATCACAGACTGCTATTAAAACGAATGCCCTAAAAAATTAGTGCGCTTGAATTCCCACTTTATATAATTAAAAAGCATAATATAGCGTTTTATTATTGTAGTATATAGTCCATGAAGCAGGATTGTCAAATAGAACCTAGTGCTAAAACTCTCCGTTGTCTCTCCGAGAGACATTGTAAAATTCAACGCCGATTTTTTTCTTGGCGCCAGAGTGAAATAATAATTAATTCCTCCAAGTGGATATCGAGCCTACAACCGTTTTGGTGTAAAGTGGGGAACGGAGTGTCTTAACCTTGTGTAAACCCTCTGCCTACCCTGCTTGTACTAATAATAAGCTTATTATGTATCTTTCAGATGCTTTGTTTATAGGTTGTATAGTTCATCGCGACGCTTCCGCAAATATAATAACAATGAACTGACAAAAAGTATTTACTATTACGTATAATAAAATGACTCCAATGTTTTTTGGTTACGTAAAAATTGGAAGCCGATTCGAATCAGCTCCAATGAGAGTATTATGCCTTTTACTTTTTTGTCGTTACATTTTGACACGACCACCATTTTGTTTTGTTTAATATATTGTAAAAAATAAATTTATTATTTAAGCGAATCTAACGATTCTTTGTGCAATATGATGTGCAAAAAAGGTTTTCTCATTTTTGTAGAATTAATCTTTTTCAGGTAGAAGTTGCATCGTTGTAAATACAATAGTAGTTGCTTAGCTAAGATTGTAAGTTCAATCCGTAGGGTTGTGTCATATTAATTAAAATATATATTAAACGTAAACGTTAACACAATAGCCTATATGCAATATAAAGCATATTAAATATATTTAAAAAAAAAAAAAACATAAATAAAAAAAAAAATTAACAACAATCCTTAGTCAAAATGTAACTTGTACAAAAATAAAAATGAAATTGCAAAAGCTCTCGCAAAAGATCTTGTTTTAGTTTTAATTGTTTGTGTGTATTTTTTACTTATGTTTTTTTTCCTATTTATTTTCCTCTTAATCTTCTTATTTCTATTAATGCATCATTATAGCAAGATGTTTTTTTTGTCAAACTCTATATCTTCAGTGTCAGGCAAATCAAATGAGTCCAAACATGACCTGAAAGTTCCTTAGTTCAGAAATCGCTTAACCCACGTTTAGGCTCCATCTTCAAGCCCAATCTGTCTACCTTTCAGACCTACCTACCTTTGTTGTTTAATTCTCATCAGAACTGAAGTCTTAAGAACTTCAGCTCAATCGGAGACCGAGAAGCAGTTCAAATTAAAGAAGGTTTCACATATACAAACAAATACGACAAATTAAATAAAAGTTTGTAAAATCAAATCTGTTATCATAAATGTTAATTCGAAACAAAAAAAATAATTAAGCAAGTTTAAAAATAAGTAATAAAAAAAGTTTAAAAGTAACTTATGAGTTTAATAAGATTATTTCATATAAGCAACAATATCGTCGATGTATATTCTAAAACAATCTTATTTATGTTTATTCTATACAGTAAATTAGTGGCAAAATGTATTGCCGCATTGGCGATTGAAGCAAAGATAATGAAATACTTATGTAAGTAAGAATTTCCCTGTCGATCATCTCCTGGTTCTAACAAACTATAAAACAAAAGGACTTCTTTCGATTCATGAGTAATTACTCATTAATAATAAAAAAAATTAGATAATTATGTATGTTTAATCTACGGAACAACTCGACTGTAAATTGTATTGTGTTGTGTGTAATTGTATTGTGTGTTTTTTGTAAATTAATATATTAAGTCTAGTATTTATTGCGCATTTTGTTTGATAATATGATTGTACTAGCTCCATAAGACGCAATGGTTTAATTAGTTGTATTTGTTGAAACTAGTGATGTCAAGTAGGCTGCGACAATATCAATACATATATTATTTGTAATCGACCGAATGTAATGAGTTTATAATAATACATTGTTGATTTGTACTGTTTTTGTGAGTGGTCGTGCATCGGGAGATTGCACGAAGTCGGATGGCCGAATGTAATGATTTTATATAAATAGTTTTTATATTCGCGATAATTTGTTATAACAAAATGTAAATCAGCCTCTTTGTTTAATAAAAAGATATATTTAAAAATTTATACATAGAACTGGCGCGAGTTGACAATTTGAAAAAGACGCTTGATGTGATGAAAATTCTGATGCGCACTATTAGATTTGGAGCTGAAGAGGAAAGTGGTCCTCTAGAATAAAATATTGTATTATAATTTAAGATTGTACACGCCTAATGGTATCTAGCCCTGAAAGAAGTATAAGTTCTGTAAAAGTCCTGAGATATAAATTGTACAAGCCTAATGGTATTTAGCCCTGGAAGAAATATAAGTTCTGTAAAAGCCTCGAGGTGTTTGATTTCTTTACAATATCAACATAACGTTTTTATTCATAAACCAATTCTAGTCATTAAGCGTAAATGGGCAATAAAGATTTCTAAATGTATTTATAAAAATTAAAGTAAGTATCTCAAAAGAAATATTTTTTAGGAAATTACTAGGGAAGTTACATAGGACTAAAAAAAATAATTTTTGTAGCATTGTGTATACGTTAAGAAATAATACGGAAAATGATTTTATTTATATAAATCATAGTCTTTAAAATTAAATTTAGCCTTCGAAATTACTCGTCCTTCATATATATTTTTTTTACCTAAATTCAGTAAATTTCAATTGCAAAAATTTGAGGAGTTTTCGTAATCGATTCTTTAACGAGTAAATTTTACAACGCAAAGAATATTTGGTGGTTTAAATGACTTTTATGTAAATATAGATCAAAGATGATCGTTTCGAATATCTCAGCTACAGCCAACTCTCCTTGCATGTCGTTCCGTGGCATGGTTAGGGATTACTGTGTTAAGGTCGGTCTTGCAGAGTTCAGGGAACATGTTGTTCTACCTAATTAAAATTGGAATTCTCATATTAGATGATTTTAAAATTAAAAAAAAAAAAATTAATAACTTCGTATAATCGTTATAGCGATTCTCATGGGGTTATTCTTTACATTACATAAGAATTTATTTACTACTAGTGGGCCCGTCTGGGGTACGCTCGCTTGAAATAGAAATATTAATAAAGGAATTGAAAACTAAAGATTCAGTCAGTCACGGAAATCTGTCGAGTTTAGATTAAAAAATATTTAATTTATTTATAGTAGTAGATATTTTTATCATTCATTTCTTTACAAAAATATGTTATGGTTTAATTTAAAGTAGTAAGTAAAAAATAACAGAAAAACAATGGCCTGGCCAAAAATTGCATTCATTTAATTTTTTACAAATGAAACATTTCCTTTTATAATCTTTCAAAGAGTTATAAATACAATTAAAAATGTCGGATCTCGTGATATTCTTGTACACCAAATCGTACACCATAACTAAATCCAAATTGCTATCTGTAGTTTTCACTGTAGATGCTGGAGTTCCCACGGCCGCGCACGCAACTACCAAATTGGTCTGTCGGGCTAATTTCTGGGTGCCCATGGAAGGTAGCAATCATTGCTTTTAAATGTTTGATAGATGCTTAGTATTGATATGAAGTATGTAGAAGTGCCACTTGCTAGTCTACTAATAAGGTGTTGGAACTGAGTAATTGTGTGTATAGATAACTGTTAACTAATTTAGTTTAATAAAGTAGTATTTAAATTTTTAGGGTTTATATATTACATATATAAAACTTTCCTTTTATTGAATGACCGACGGACAAAGTACGGACGAAAGTACTGTACTTAGAAAGAAACTCGGCGTCTAGGTAAGTGTTGGGAAACATTTCCAGAAATAAAAGAAAATTGGAATTTTCTATTTCTGTCTTAAAGAAATAAAAAAAATCCTTTTATTACCAGATAACCATAGAAATGTACAGTTTATATCGATTTTCAAATATTTTCTAAATAAAGATCACTTAAGGATTTTTTAATAGCTCTTGATTGGATCATATATAGAGAAATAAATGTATCAAAGTCAATTAAAACAAACTAAACAGTTTTCTTTCTAGCGTGCCATTCGCAATAAAAACATCCAGAACGAAAGTAATAATAGTTAAAATTTAAGTGTTTAACTTTTTAAAGTTTTGTTTATTGCAGCCATTACTCTGTCGAGTAAATATGGTTATTATACCAATAACAAGTAATTGCTATATTGGTATTTGATACCGTTGTTTGCAGATTTCGTAATTTCAGTTTGCTCGTCGTGCCTCTTAAAGAATAAGGAATGCACGAAGAACTTCGAAAGAATATATCTCTAGTAGTAGGTAGTAGTTATTTATAGTTATTAATTAATATGTTATCTGGGTTGAAATCAAACGATACCAGCAGACTTTTTATAATGGCTAGACAACATAAATAAATTAATTTAAATATAATGTATGTAAATAAATAAATAACACATCTTATACAAAACAGATATCGTTTGTTGAATATTCATCAATGTCAATGTTTTTCTGGCGAAGACATTGTGCGTAGTTAAGTTCTGCCACCCAGCATTCAATGTCTCTAAAATAAAGTCAAGTTTTATATCTCATCATGAGATTCTTACAGCCTTCATCAATTTTAACGATTGCTTTACAATAACTAGGTGTCATGTTTTACTACTTATTTATTTTGTCGGTATATATAGTGTTCATGTAATAAAAATAATAATAAATTGTAAGGATATTCAATTTTTTTTATGTCTGATAGTAAAAACACATTTATATTTTTATTTCTGAGATATAAACTGAAACTTTTCCTATATAATCAAGAAACTTAATTGATAAATTAAAAAAAATAATAATGTTTAAAATGTTTGTATATATTGCAAACATAATATTCTACTGTGCTAAATCAATTAAATTGTTTCAAAATAAGCTATCTCGACAATTTGAGAATTTGGAATATTTGATATACTTTCAAAGAAATAAGAACCGTTCGTAACGGCTGATGTTAGCGATAGTCCGACAGCGTGGGAATTGACATTTACTTGAGTCACTCTTGAATATTTCATGATTATACTTTTATTGTTTGTGCTAACTTGTTTAAACTTCATTTATACATATAAAGATACATTTCATCTATCTTTTGTCGATTTTTTTTGCATAATATAGTATTTTAAATATTAATTCTAAATATAAATAGACATCTATAATATATGCGAAAAGGATTTTGCTTAGATATTTAAATTACTAAAAACATTCACACGCTTTCCAGTTTCGTCGACATTGTAATTTGAGATTTCGAATTGGGATTTATTTTTTAATTGAATTTGATTAAAATTTCCTGTTTTGAAATGTTTAAAAATATTCAAATTAGATTAATATAAATCTACTAATTATATATTATAATAATGGTGGGATTAAACAGAAACAATATAAGTATATTTTATACAACCTTTTTTATTTGTATTTTTTTTCACTTTATAGCGATTTTATATATACGCTTACGTGTTTATATACGACCTAACAAATCCTATTCGAAGACTACGAATAGGTATCACAGTATAAACTTAGGTGCTACTAGGTACTACACTACGGTACTATGAGCTTAACAAGTAAATGCACGACCGATGCGGAAGACGTATTTAGGAATATAAAAATAACAGTTAACTCGTAAAAAACAAAAACTTATTTTATTAAATTAAAAACAAACTTCAACAAGCCAAGCGAGCTCATGCATAGTTTTTAACACACATCGGTTCTAGGAACGTTAACGGTATAAAACAACAAAACATTTGTAACTATCACACTGGGGTCACAATCCTGGATGAGCAGAGATCATGGGTGGCAC
>DWNA01002205.1:0-12334 GCA_018249835.1 Heliconius besckei
GTAGACAAGACGTCGGATCTGTATCTAACCGGCAATCGATACGGAACGTACCGCATGGAAATCTGCGCGCGCACTCAGTTTCACTACCGTCCTAGTGAATGGCCGCTTCAACGAAAACATGGGGGTTTTGGTTAGGGGGTGAGAGGACAAGGTCGTTAGCAAGGCCGAAGTTACTACCATCTATTCATCTCCCTCCTACATTGCAGCCTCCCATTCAACTGTCTTCCTCTAACAAATTCACTTTCGAAATCAACGTAAATGCAACGACCAAAACACACCCTCTTACGATTTATGTCTGGCTCAGGATGAATCGGATTTTTGGCAACGTTCTTGTTACGTCACGAAAATTGCTATTAATTTGCCAAACCTTGTTTCCCTTCCGGCACTACTTTGCTTGAAACTTGTAAATAAGAAATATTATTCATGTGATATAACCAATATCCATTTCTTTCATAAGATTTTTGTATCTCTCGTCATACCGGCTGCCGTGTATGTAATCTTAAATGTTTTTGTTCCCTAGCCTGCACCTTCCCATTGTTGGGCAAAGGCTTCTCTCCACTTCTTCCATTCTGGTCTATTTCGCTCTATTGCTCACCAGTCTGGCTCATAATGGTCCAGCTCGTCTCGCCATCTCCGTTTTGGTCTGCCAATTGTCCTTTTAGCGCTTGGAATCCATCTGGTAGAAGATTTCCCCCAAGACTCTTCAGGCTTGCGGCAGACGTGTCCGGCCCAGTCCCAGTCCCAGTTTATATCAATCTTACATTCATTAAACAAAAGTTAAATTTATTTATACAACTCTTTGTTACTATTAATGACAATACTGCATTGTACGTAATGTAATTACATAACATACTATCTATAATAATTAAGGAAATGAATAATTCCGTTGATACGACAAATAATATTATCTAAGCTTAGGTTAATGAAAACTTGAACTTTAGTTTACTGTCAACAGTTCTTATCTCATTATATTAGATCGGATAGTTTTGACGTTTTGGACTCATCGACGCAAGTATATCCATCCCTGAGGAACAATTCTCGGGTTATCTTGGCCGTTTGACATTTATTAATTAGTCATGTACTGCTGTTTAGTGCAGTAAACATGATTTGTATGAGAATATCGATTTAAAATGAAGCTAGCTGCGCGACAGTGTACACGTTCACCGAAGTGACGCCCGTATATTTGTTTAAAATTCGTTAATTGTAAAAAATATTTTTTTTTTCGTTACATTTTACTTTTTATTGTATTACCGCTATACACAAAAAAATTTAACAGATGTGATTATTATTGTTAGTACGTACGAATTTAATTTATTTTTTACTTTGGTAAGCAAAAAAGTATTTATTATACAATCTTCACTTTTTTATACAAAGAGGAAGTTTCGTTTTCAATCTTAGACAAAAGCTGAAGATATACGTTCTACGCTGCACATCTCTTAATGTACACTAGTTTAGAATCGGCCTTGAAGTATTGTTGGCTTATTAGTCGCTTCCACATACGTTTAACATTGTGACATTAATGTATTGTTAGGATCGCACTAATGTTTATCTATTAACACTCTAGTCCTTGTATGGTTGCAACTAAGAATATAAACATTTTTAATACATTTATAAATATTTCTTAACGATAGACCATGTTTCTAAATAAATTCGATTTGATTTCTATATTTCTATTATTTGTTACAGCGGTATCGAGTGCAAAGATGAAGTATTTGCTGCACATCAAATGCAGCACGCAGACCTAAAGCCGACAGTGGCATCAACGGCGTCAGTGCCCGTACAAATTGTTATACCCACTGAACTACCCGCTGAACCTGCTAACGGTGCCATAGTGGCCACCATTCTTCCAGAAGAAGTGATTTCTGAAGAGCGTCCTATACCTGTTACAGAACTGATATTTGCACCCAGAAAGAAAGAAATGAACAAGGGATTTCTCATGTTCTCTCCACAAGAGGGACTTACAAGTGAGTGGCACTTGAACGGCAAAAGCTTAGGTATCCGTTGCTTGCTTTAATCGAATAATTAAACTTACTAAAAACATATTTCAATTTTATTTAATATTCCAGTGCTTAAAGACGAGCCGGAAGATCTGACTCATTTGGCACCCACTGCCGGTGACGCTTGTATACCTCTAGAGAACAGTCCTTTCGATATGTTTGATGATTTTATACTAAGCGATAACTACTGCAGCTTACTCGGTGATGACCTAGGTAGTGGATCTCCTGTCGATTCCTTAATTGGAGACTCCTTACTCTCTTCTCCTGAACCACAGGTTTGTAGATATATGTATGATATTATTATCATAATTCTTTACCGCTTAAGAATTTAAATTAAATAAAAACAATCTTTTCACAGGAAACAGAATCGTCTTGCGAACAGTCTTCCCTCTTGACAGAGCTGTCATTGGATGCATTTAGTAATAGGTCAGATAATGACATTGATGATGGAAATTCGCCATTTATCCCCACTACTGATGAGCTTCCGCTCCTGGAGCCGGCAGTTATGTGGGGAGCACTCCCAGACAGTGTGAGGCAAGCGAGGCCACAGCCCTCGGAACTCCAGAGTCCGGCACCAGCACTGCAGCGTTTGCTCGCTGCCCCACCGACTGGTCCACCGCCACAAGATCTCATTACTAATATATATTCAGACCAAGGTTTGCATCTATTATGTAATGGCAATATACTTTGTTTTAATACTTTTTTATTATGATGTCTTAAACATAATTTTCGTTTTAGGTCTTATTCCAAGCAGAAGTGTATCCTCGTGGGATACAGGCGTGAAACGAGTGTTAAAGCAAGACGAGGAGCCAATCGCGAAGCGTATAAAACGCAGTCCATCCCCGACTTTGAACACGCCGTCACCTCCAGTGAACTCTCCATCCTCAAGCGTCTTAATGAACCTTCTGGTGAGCGGCTGTGACGTTGAGTCCGGATACATTTGTATGATCCGGCCAAGGCAAAAAACAAAAGCCTGAAAAACTTAAATTCTACTCAATAAACTGTGATAATGCACGTCCAGTGATCGATAATTGCCCCGCGCTGTTCGGCTATCGTAGAATGAGGTCGTGTCTAAAAAGTAACTGCTTTAGTAAAGTTGAGAAGTCACTTCAAAACAATCCAATACGATCTTTTGTTATATATTTTCGAGTAGTTCGACTTTTCGCTTCGCTTCTATTCTACAATAGGTACGAATTACGAAAAATATCGTTATGTGACCATATAATTCTGGTTAGAATACGAATTACTTAACAGTGCCGTCAATACTTGTGATATTACTATTGTTTTTACACGATCAGCGTCTAAGACACCAACAGTTCTATGACAATAATCAAAACGTATGGATACAATTTAATTGTCCAAATTGCCCAAAACATGGCTACCCCATGGCTCCATGATACCCCATGGCTCTTTGAGTTGATTTAGCTTGGTCTGTTATAAAGCACAAGCTTAATGTTTTTAATTAATGTTTCAAATACAAAAACACGAATTGAATTAGAACAAACAAAGTTAAAGTTCTCTTTACAGAATAACATGTTTAAAAGCGGCTACTTTAAAATTACGATTGAATTTTTACATTTGCTCCTATACTGTAAACGAGTGGGGAATATTAAAGACATTTTTTTCTGAGATGGAATGAAATTTGAAGCAATTGTTTCAGTCATATTGTAGTACTAAGTTATAAGCATATCGATGTGGTTATGAACTATTTGGATTCTTAGGTTTACTAAGGCTTGCCGCGCCTTCAGTCTTATGTTTTAGGTTCTATAATTTAATAGACTAAACCTAGTTTGGAAGGTCGTCACTATTTATTCCTAATTAAGTTGTCTAGTTTTTACCTTTCTATTGTTGTTTTTATGCTTAGGTTAGACTATACTACGGTCTGTAGTGGTATGCCGTTGTGTAAATTAATTCAGAGTTTATTGTAGCATCAGTATATTTAAGGCAGTTTGTGAAAACGATTTGTTATTTATGAAACTGTCGTCACTGCCAAATCATTAAAAGTACAACTTAGACTTGTTTAGATGTGTTGTTATATGAGTTCTGTTCGTCAATGCCTATGTATTCGTAGCGTTCGATTTAGGGGCTGTCCAAAATCAAGATATAGGGGATGGGGGGAGGGGAAGGGGAGGGGTGTAGTAAGATATCACGTGTATTTATTTTCTAAGGTGTATTGCTAATCCGTGATCCTAGGACAATGTTCATATGTACATTGAATACTAGTATTAGTACAAACGTTTTTCTTCTTTGGAAATACTAAAAAAATACACGTGAGTGGAGGGAAGGAGATTAGTGTCACCACATATCACCAAGGTAAAGGGGGGTAAAAATGCTAAATTAAAATATCACGTGATTAATGGACGGCCCCCTATTAGTATTTTTTTACGTTTAGATGAATTAATTTTGTACTTTTTATCAATAAGAAGTATTTAAGCAGCTACGGAATACTCGAATAAGATACCTTATGTGCTTGGCAATTGTCACAGCGTTTATATTTAAATATACATATTATATTTGAGAGACGTAAAAATCTATGTATGTAGAATTGTATCTAATTCTTATCGTCGTTGTTATTTAAATTTATAGTCTAAAGGGACGATGTGTTAGATGAATATATCTTTTATTTTTCTCGAACGAAATAAATATAAATACCTAATGAAATTGATAAATGTTCGATATTAAAAAAAACATGAACAAAGGTGAACTGGTGCACATTGATTTTATTTATGACCTTTCTATTCTCTCCTATCCTTTTATCCTGATTCTGACCTGAGTATTAGCTATAGTTCTTGTTTAATTCTTTTTAAATAAGATATCAAATTGGACTCAGTTGTTACGATTAAAAAAAAATATTTCTCATTGAATATAAAATATTAGTTACTTAATGTGGCAATACGCAAAAAAATATTAATTAAAAAAAATCTTAGAATTATTACTTAATTATTATTACAAAAAAAAACTTATTTTTTTCTTAGTTAATAGTTTAAAAAGTTACAAAAATTATTATTATTGGCTTAATAAGATAAATCTCTGTTAATTAACTATAATTTATAGTTAACGTTTTTATTATAAGATTTATTTATTGGTAATAAAAGTAAAGTTGTATGTATTTTTATTTGTAGCCATTTAATCAACTAGGAACAGTAAAAACTTCTATGTTCAATATTCGGGGCTGAGTTTAAGGCCTTTTATAACACAAACGAGCACCGGCACTCTAAATGCTATTACGCCACAGTCAGCAGTCGATATTATTAACCCTTTAGGCCTCTTTAATTACTTTCATTTGTATAGAAAAAATAAAATATTTCAAATTTGATTTACTTCTTAATAAACTTACATATTTCAAATTTGATTTACTCCTAATTTTAGTTCTAAATGCTAGAACGCTATAGCCAGAAGTTGACATTATTAACCCTGTAAGTCTTTTTAATTACTTTCATTTGTATAGAAAAAAAATAGGATATTTGAAATTTGATTTACTTCTTAATTAACTTACATATTTGAAATTTGATTTACTTTTAAATTTACTTCTAAATGCTGTAACGCCACAGCCGGGAGTCGATATTATTAACCCTGTAAGCCTCTTTAGTTACGTTCGTTTGTATAGAAAAATAGGATATTTCAAATTTGATTTACTTTTAAATATTTTAAGTAGCTTCTATGATAAATATGGTAGTAAATGAAAAAGACGTTTTCATAGACTGTAAATCTGCTAAATCAGTTTTTTTAATATCTCTCCTGATATATATTATACTTATCAATAGGATGTTAAAATGATTTCACTCTAAGCGACGGTATGATTAAACAAGGTCAGTAAGTAAAAATAAATGGCATTACGTACTAAGTATATAAATATAAAATAGCAAAATTAGGTTTTATCTAATAATATTCCAAGTAAATATCTCACAGGGTTGTTGCATAATATTCTAGAATTGCATTTCTCCATGAAATGTCTTTGAAATTGCTGAAAATATAATAATTATAATTAATTCTTTTACTTATAAGAAATATTTAAATACAAAAAAGACAAAAATCTCGTATTCTCTTAGTCCTATATAAATTCTACGCATTTCTATGAATATAAATAAACAAAAAAATAATATTATGAAAAACGTATTTCTATCTAATATATGTTTATCTTTTTAGCTACCTGGTCTCTAGAGAAAAAACCATTAGTTGGCTTAGTCTAGTCAAAGACAATTTAGGTTTAGATTTTAGCTAAGCACTAAATGAAACCTTCTAAATCGCTTTTAGAATTTTTTTGTATTAATATGACTATATCTTGTTAACAGTATTAGTATTGAAGCCAATATTTATTTTATAATTCGTATGTAGGTAAAGTATATTAATACTTAATTGCGAGTAGTGGTCTTTGACCTGTCAAGCACAATTTAAAATATATATGTAAATAATTTTTTTTGTGTATCTTTTATTACCGGGCAATTTCCTTCGTGTGTTTTTCATACAACGTGCTCAACTGGCACGCTCGAAACGCCATATATCAAGAATTCAATTCAATTCAATTTTTTTTTTAATATTGACATATTATTCTAACAACTACATTTAAAAATCTAAACCATTTTATGTAGTATAAAATGGTTTAGATTTAAACAATATTATCACTGAAAATGAAATTCAAATCAAACGAACGTAGGGTAGTAAAAAGTTGATTGTTTTGGAGAAAAGGCTATCTGGGATTAGATAGTGTTGTGCGACACCCGGCGGTCGGGACCGTAATAAGCGGGTAGATAACAAATAAAAACGAAGCGAGAATAAAGATAAAGCTCGGTCAATTTAACCTTTGTACAGAATTTGTTGTGGTCTCCGTAACGATACAAATATATGTATACATTCAGTTGCTAAGTTACTGGAGCCATTTATTCATATTACTCGAGACAATTGTAGATGAAACAATGAAAAGGCAGAAAAAAAAATTGTGACACGAATCGAAGAAAAAGATAAATTATAATAATAACACGCTAATAATGTAGATATTAAAATTTGGTATCCATATTTAAGTGAAGTTCATGAATAAAGCTAATACTCTTCCTATATTCCCTTTAATTATGACTATATCAACGTGCACTACGTTTACTGCTAACTTTTATATATTTATTATTGCAGTTACATATTTATATACTAAAATGTCTTATTCTCAATTACAGGACATTCATCCAGATGGCAAACAGATGCAGCACCAACCTCGTCTCAACTACCAGCTCGTCATGAACACACCACGAGCGCAGTCGCTGAGCCCCGTCAACGCTAACATCCCGATACCCGTCATAAACATCATTCACTCTGCACCAAATAAACAGATGATGCGTGCCAATGTGTCAATTCCGAGCCAAGGTTGTCCTGTCCCTAGCCCAATGTCTCCCCTTTCTTTAAATGTAGGAAGCCCGATGTATTCGCCATGCATGAGCCCAAATACCACTTACAGTCCAGCCATCAGCCCTGCACCCAGAGACCGGGTGCTAAGCCCGTACTCCTCCCCCCAATCTTTGTCACCTACTGGCAGTTACCAAATGTACAGCCCTAATAGACTACTATCCCCAACTGGAGTAATGCAAGGTTACGATCCATACCTAACGAACAAAATGCAGACGAGTCCCGGATTCGCACTGCAGTCCTCAGATATACTCCTCGATTCTAACATACCACTGACTTCGACAGACTTCTGGCCCGACTCGGAAATATTGCAAGGCACAACCGACCTGCTCACAGCCTTCGACGACGTAAAGCTAGTTTAAATTTGAATGTTTGATGAAATGAGTGATTTCTCGTCTCCATTGGAAAATTGTGGGAATTCTGAATACTTTTTGACTACAAACTTTTCTTTAAACTTGACCAAAACTAAATTGTTCTTTATCTCCCTTTATTATTTTTACAATTTCGTATTGTTCTTTTCACACAAACATTCCAACAGAAATGGTGCTAGAAATATATGAATAGTTTCTCTCATTGGAAATCACTCGAATGAATGCAGGGTCAAATAGTTAAATAGTCCCACGGGGTTCCACATTTCCACATGGTTACCTTATAAGAAAACATGTTTCATAAGCACTACAACTGAGACAACTGACAAATTGTAAGACACAATATATTGACATCTTTTTGAAGAATTTTATAAAATTATATACTTATAACTATAGTATACAAATAATAAATAGGGCTTTTAGTGGAATCCTTGGTGATACAATGATGTGACTTAGAGTGAATGTTTTTATTAATCGAAGATCGTACATAAAATTATATATGGATTTATATTATAGATGTAAGTGTGGATGTAACTTAAATATAAGAGACGGTACAATAAATTTTATGGCAATTATGGGAGCGTTTGGTTTATTTTTATCATTCTTCTCTAGATTAGTTGTATAGTGCTACGCCACAAAAATATTTCTTTTCATTTTTGTTAATATCAGGTGATCTACGAACGTAAGTTAAAGATTTAAAGGCGTTTAATTATAATTTAATATGATAGTTTTCTTTTGTTATGATCAAAATTTATATACTCAGCTAGAAACTAAGAAACAATGAAATTGAATAGCCAGCACTCTGTGGTGCGTTTCTACGAAGGCTTACATAGCGTTATTCTAAATAATATTAACAATACCTACCAAGTTATTATTTTTATTATTAATTATATCATGACGTTTGAATTAAGAAAACATAAGTAAAATCATAACCCTAATTACAGGATTTTTTATGTTATTGTAGAGTTATTTTATTGCACCATGTGTTTGTTATATTTTATAATGGATCGTTAACATTGGCACTCCGAGACGCCGTTTAGCGTTTAAATGACATTAATTCGTTAAA
This sequence comes from Heliconius besckei, assembly GCA_018249835.1. Lineage (NCBI taxonomy): Eukaryota > Metazoa > Arthropoda > Insecta > Lepidoptera > Nymphalidae > Heliconius > Heliconius besckei. The sequence goes on from DWNA01002205.1 coordinate 8,823, forward strand.
TTATAATCATTTATACTGTTTAAATCAAATTATAGCTAATTGACATCTCAGAGTGTGACTGTAATCGTAATCGTTTACATAAAAACATTTTCTTTCACGGGATAAGTATAGCAGTAGTCTTGTACTCGAATAAATGTATTTATTTTTTTCTATATACAGTTATTTTACTAATAAATTTAGTCTACTAAATAAATAATAACTGACAAATAAATAATTCATCATCGTACACTTCAAGTACAATATTAACTGTTACACAAATGGTATGGCGACATTAAATGCAATCATTACTATAAAATCTCGTTAGGTTACGTCTGCGCGTAAATATTTTAGTTTTTAAATAACTTTTAAGTATTATATAAAGATTGTTTGTTTTATTATATGAAAAATTAAGTTGCATATATTTGGGGATGCTAAAAGAATTTGAAATTATGATTGTCTTAATTACTTACTTATATTGGCATATTTATGTCTATAAAATAAAATTTGAATATTGAATTATAATATTTTCATTACTACATTTTCGAAATTTTGTATTAAATATGAATTTTTCGATATCGACATCCCTATAAAGAGTTGCTTATTTGACAATATAAAATGGCGGTTTATTTTATGATCCGCTAAACATTTATAGGTGGATAGTTAGATGTTTATTTGTTTTAAAGTTTATCTTATAGATGTATTATTATACTACATTACTGCCAATCGATTTTCATTGATATGTTTGGATAAATTAAGTATTGAATGATCGTCACTGTGCCATAGATTTATCTATCTTTTTTAAAAAAATCTAATCTATACAATATGTTTCTATATATTCATCCGCATAAATTTTAAATTTGAAAATAAAATTAAAATTGTATATATCAGATCAGATTTATTTTATATATTTTGAAATTAAAGTTCTGTCATTAATAATGTCGTTTTATTTAACACTAACTTCTATATTTAACATATATATAAAAATTATATGCAAAAATGTAACGATAAATAATGGTAGCTTGAATATTGTACAATAAATATAAATAACGCTTGTTTCTTACGATTAAAATGCTATTTGCATAAATGTTAATGCAAGGAACATTGTATGTTACTTTTACACAACATACGACAAGCATACAAAATAATGTAGTATTCGCAATTAGTATAAAATAATAGTGAACAATATAAATGAATAAATAGAGCCAAGTTAAAAGAAAAATTACTGTTAATATACGAAGATTGCAGTTGGATTATGAAAATGTATATAATTCTTATGAGATATTTATTTGATATTAAAATATTTAAAAAAAAAAACCAACTGCATACAAATAAAAGAAAAAAAACAAGCCCACTGAACTATCATTAGGATTAACAGTCAGGAGCTCTTTAAATTATGCGGGGCTTCTGGTAAAGATTTAATTGATTGAAGAATTGCTTATATCCTTAACAGTCCGGAATAAGAGTTTGAGAAATGAAAATATAGTATACAAGGCCATATTTTAAAGCGACATCTGTCGCTCATCATATTAACTACACATTTATGTATAATTATAAAAAAAATATTATTATATTGAATGAGAACTATTATAAAGATTTCTTAATATAATGTAACAAAAAATTTTAGGCATTATATAATGGTTTAAAAAAATATCTTTGAGTTTTATGGATTAACTTAAGATTTGACAGTTAAATTCTTAGATGTCCATAGACAAACTTAACTGACAATCCGCTGTTCACAAACGTCACATTGTAGACGAATCAGTGGAGTGTGGAACTGTGTAACGAAATTTAATATATGCAAATTTAAATGTTTGTGCTATCGTTGTTTTTAAGAATGAAATAACAAAAATTGTGTTGAAAAGCGCATATTCGCACTTAATTCATTAAAAAACCGTTCCTATTTCTTGTTATCATGGCTTCTACACCAAAACAAGCGAATAGCAATTTGCCATCGAACAACGGTTCCGGTGGAAAGCGGAAAAAATCGCGAGGTAGTAAAGGAAACTACTTAACGAAGTGGCTGGATAAAACCATGCATCACATTCAAGAATCGGCTCCAAGTACAGATGTATACGATTCGTATTTAAATTCGAATTTGAACTGGCCAATGGGTAGTCAGTTTGCTCCAGGTTACGATCCCTATAGATATAATGGATATAGCTGCGCGACGGAACCTATGTCTTTACCTTCGTTACCGACTTATTACAATCCACTAGTTCCACCACCGTATTCTGAATATCGTTATATGCATCACAATGAAAACAAAAGTATACAGGTCCAGAGGCCTCGACCGCGACGACGTAGTGAGAACAGAGCAGAAGAAGTGTCTAGTACTCCAGTAAACACAAACCAAACTAATTATTTGCAACCAAAGAATTTCTCTGATTGTCAAGACTTCACCAGTCTGCCTCCCATTGTTGCCTCCATGGGAGATACTAACTCTAACAGTGATTTGCAAGCTAATGATAAAGATGATGGTAGTAATACAAGAAGGTTCAGTGATCCCTGTGTTAGAGGACTGCCTGATGTGGCTAGACCTGCCAATGGAGATGCGGACTCAGACTCTGATAGCAGCTCGGGCCTGTCAGGTAGCCAAGTTGGCAGTCGTCTTTTAACATGTTTACTTGACCAAATATCAGCACTGAAAATAGCTAATGATAGACTGAATAAAGAATTGCAGGAAACAAGAGGTAAGCTCTAATATAAAATTAATTAAATAAATGCTGATTAAAACTTCAAATAATAACTTGAACAATGTTTTTTTATTGTTGATGATGTCATAGTGTTATAGTAACACAGTAGTTTTAGGTTCAATCTCTCAATGAAATGAATTATTTTTATTTCCTCATTCTGTTAATAATAAAAAGGACAACATTTAAATTCCTAAATTAGTTGGAAAGTTAATGTTTTGACAATTTATTTCTTTCAACCATGCTATTAGGAAAAAAAGCATAAAGATGATTTTGTTTAAATATAGACAAATTATTTGAATAGAAGAGGAAAATTTATATACGTACATAAGATTTGCTTGTGATAAATTAAAATTTCATTAAAAGGATTTATCATTTTTGAGGTGCATATATTCATTATATGCATACATAAAAATATATGTATCTAAATAAAATTTATTGAAACAATTACAAAAATAGCTCTGTATATGTACACAATGGGTATGATTTCCACACTTTCCTTTTTGAATCATGTGATTCAGTGTTTAGCAGCTAACAATACAATCCAAATGCAATTTTAGTAGCCTCAAAACCTATTAAAAGAAATATTTATATTCTGTAATATACATATTTTGGTGGACTAGTTAACCAAAAGATTTTTTAGGTTCACATGGTATCTTGCTTAGGTCTATAGCAGCATAGAATTAAGTTAGTGTTCAGACACACTGTTCTCAATGCATGGCCCAATTTCGGAACCTGTGTAACCCATAGCCACACTATGTCTTGTTGCCATAGCAAGGAAATGGAAATAATTCCTTTCCCCAAGTGGAAATAGAACTCAGTAGTGAATTAATAGTCGGACTG
>DWNA01002206.1:0-12332 GCA_018249835.1 Heliconius besckei
AAGTGCTATAAATGCTAATTCAAGTTTTATATTTAGTAGCAACAAAAGCATTTACTTAAACAAAAAATATGCTGACATTTTTATTCCAGTGATTGTTAGCAAATAATTATTTAATTAATACAATAATTTTTAATAGTCAAAGTCAATTTTCTAATACAATTTTATTCGTTATGGTGGCAAATAAAAGATTTATTCATTTATGTGAAAATAACTCGAATATAATTTTTCTAAATTATAAATTTTGAACAAATTTTTTAAATCCAAATTATACTTACAAATGTAAATCCGACTCCAATGCATACAACATAACCCCAGCCCCCGTCTGGCGGGATATCGGTTTTTTTACCATTTTTAATATTATTTCCTTCAAGATGGGCAAATGCTTCATCCATTTTTTAAATAAAAATATATATCACGACACAAATTTTAAAAATATTTTACGTATACTAAATTTAAATTATATATATTAATAGCACTGACTGACAGAAAATATCTGTGTTAAATGTGTATTAACTATTTATCATTCTTATTCACAAGTATTATTTATTGTTTTATTATAATTTATTTTTATATAGAAAAGTTATTATAATGTAGCATTTTGTCCGTTGACAGACAACACGCACGAGTAACGGCTAGGACGATTCTGTTACTACAGTCTTCATTTTACACTATCAGCCCGAAATGAGGCTTTACGAGACTCAATGAAAAGATCATTTACCTCATTAGTACCTAACCCTAAAGAAAAGGTTAAATAAACTAAAACATTAAAAATTCTTTCGTCTTTTAGTGATTTTGTTTTTAAATAATCGTGACTATAAATAACATAAGTACCTTTATAAATTACAATTGAATATGTGTCCATGTTTGAATTCCTATAATAAAAATTAAATAAAATCTTTTGGAGGCCAGTCGCGACAAGGGCATAAGCGTGGGACTGTAAACGCAACAGACTGTAGGTTCGAATCTCACACTAGGATCTTAACACTAGGTTCCCAGGTTCTACACTGCTATGTGCGGAATACACGCGACACTGACTTTCCCGTAATTCGGGGTGTCTTCTTTAAAAAGCGAAGAATCGTAAAACCAAAGATACTAATGACCATATTTCTAAATTATTATTTTCATTGCCCATTTGGTATGATTAATGATATTTCGAAAACAGGAAATACTAAATCATCACTATTAGTTAAGTATAGCTCTACATTGCAAAAAAAATATTTGCTTAGTTCTGAATTTACGAAGTTTTTTTTTCTTCGCATATTAAAATTACTTTACCAATTGACATTTATTTATTTATTTTTAATTTCTTTGCTCTGATATTAAGGCAAAACGCGACGTTTTGTTCGGCCACTCAGTACGCCTCCAAAACTCGGCGGAATGTGGGCGCTACCTTAGTAGCAGAATAAAGCGTAAACCTAAAAAATCTATAAAAGGCATGAATTCAGGCAATTCAAAATAAGTGTAAATTTTGAAAAATAAACATAACATGTTAATGCTTATTATGCTATAATTATGAGGATATTTAAAAAAAAATGTAGAATACTACTACTAAATTAATATATATCTAGTAAATACAAAAAAATATCACATCATGAATTTCACCTTCCAATTATTTTTTTTATTCGTGCGCAATATATCATACACAAAAGAAGGCTTATTAAATAATCCTTTTTTTCTTTCGTTATTCATACCGTAAGATATATTTAAATATAATCAAAGCAATCTTCACATACTTATCTTACACAAATACGTGATGCAGAACAAATTTAAGACTATGATTTCAAAATTAATAAGTATACCTTTGTTTTATAAATAAATATATGAATTGATAAAAGAAACTCTTATGAGATAACTAATGCAGTATATTTTGTGTTTTAAAAATTGTTTTTTATTTGACTTCAATAATTAATATTCATCAGCTTCCCTAGTTCTGATAACCATAAAACTAACATAATATGTTGTATATTTTAAAACTCTCTCAGTGGCATCTAGCAGAGAACGGAATAATCAAAAATATCGCCGCAGTCAGAATATGCGTGTCATTAATATTTGACGGAGATAAGATATTGCATCTGTCCTACCCTATACCCAAAACAAGTGCAGAAATTTACAAAATAAAAGGATATAACGTCGTGGGAATGACCGACCTTATATTATTATTTTTAGAGTAGATGTCATCGAATCTAAACGTGTTTATAAATTAATAAAAGTATCCACTAATATTACAATATTTAATTTTACCCTTGATGTTACCTAGGATAACGTTGTTTATTGACAATTCTATACAAAAATTTAAGCACCTCTATCTAATGACTTCTATCTTCTATTCTATGATTATACGAGACACAAGAGTGCGGATGTAGCTATAGAAGTCTGAAAATCATATAAATATCGCCCTCGAGTCCGCGATACCCGGGCGGGCCCGGCAGCCCCAGCGCGCCCAGCATGCCCGGCGACCCCATGTCGCCGTAGTCGCCCTTCTCGCCCTTCGGTCCAGTCTCACCCTGTAGTACAATGTGAAGTAAGTCATACAAAATCATACATTTTAGGTATATACCGCTATCCGTTATCCGTCACTAAATATGACAAGTAACGGTTTGCACTTGTTGGATTGGTTGGTGGATTACGGATGATGACTCATAGACCAATCAACGATAAGTTCATATTGAGGGCATTTATCAATCTATGTAATAGAATCCAAATATTTTTTTTTTATTTTTGTCTGCTTGTCTGTGCATTGTGCACCCCAATCTCAGAAACCTCCAATCCTCTCAAAACCTCCAATCAATCCAATTTAAATACAGTTTTTACAATTTTATTTTAACAAATGTTATTTATATTTATTTATAAATATAAAAAGATATATCAATATGAAGTATTTTGTTCCACAACCATTCACACAACCTTTAGTTGTCACAGTATAGTTTCGGACGAAGTGGACGAACCAACAAATTAGACACAAAATCCAGCTTTTATAATAATTTTATTTACTGTTATTATACACAACTCGATTAATATATTAATTCTAATAACAAGTTGTCTCGACAATATCTTAGATCGTAATGAACACGACTTCCTTTTTGGTGAAGTCGCGAGCGGTTCGCTAGTACCTACAAATATTTCTAATTAACAATAATACTTTAAAATACCGTTGAGCCTATGTGTCGATTTAATAGGACATATTATAATCAGCAGCAAATTAATATTAAGTTAACATGTGTGATGTGTCCTTAGATCACCTCGGCATACCAAAATAACTGGTTTGCAAAAGCACATGTTTTCTTTTAGGCTCTTGCCTTATCAACGTAAACATGGACTGCTAATATAAAAACCAAAAAATTAGGAAGATTGGACTGTATAAAATTTATAAAAATTTATATTGAAAATCAAAAAAGTTGCTTATTGTAACATTAAACATATCCAATAAAGAAAAATATTGCTCAAGCATTATAAAAAAAAGATAATTTAAGTAACAATTATAGATTGCAAACTGCAAAAAGCGTGCATGGTAACCATATATATTTAGTGATCTTCAGATATTTTCTTGAAGCCAAAATTACAGGTAATTTTATGGCATTTTTATCTTATCTGTGCCGAGTGCTACAATGATGACGGAGTAAATAAGCAGCTGTACTTTTTTTTCTTGAATAGACAGTTGGTTTTTTTTTATAATTATAATTATAACATCAATATAACGAGAAATTAACTAAAAAAGTGGGGATTTGTCATAAACGTATAAGTGGAATTTGATTCCACAATCACACTTAACAGACAAGCACAGCACTAGTAAGTACAATCGCGTAACCGTTAATTAATTTCTAGCTTGCAAAAACATTTGTGAATTAGAATAGCGTATGGCCATGAACACAATGATTGTTCGAAGACCACTCAAGATAATGATTTAACATATTTAATTTCATTTTCCTGCTTTCTCGTAAATCAATAAGTACTTAATCGTTAGAATCGTCAATGGCATTGAATTCATTATGCTTATAATTTCAGCAAAAAGTGATAGCAAAAAATAAAATTTCATGGCGCAAGGTTCTCTCTGTCATAGTTTACGAGATAAAGCGTGAAACCAAAAATAATAATTTATTAAATATTTTATTATTATTATTTATTTATTTTTATACTATTTTTTCCATTGCCTCTATAATCTATTAAACATTCGGTAATGGAGCTTCTGTAAAATATCCAGTTTCACAAAATTAGTTCAAACACCCACCGAACCGTATCGAACAGTAGACGGAACCTGTATAAATACTTTAATCCTTCTTAATTATAATTAAGTAACCAAAACAGTCACCTATAGTTATAAATGTTAATGTGTATATATATACTTTTAATATAATGTATCAGACACCGAAACAAACAAATTATTATCTAGAGCTTTTATAGATATAATATAAAAAGTAAACCAAGTCTATAAACACTATGAAGATAAAGAAGAAAAATCTGTATGGACGCCATACAGATGTGGTGGAAGATAATTGCGCAAATTATTCTTTTGCTTAAGTCCTTCAAAAAGTTCAAAATTTCTATTCCCATCTTGTGAAAACTGGCGTGTTCGCAATTTTGGCGTGACGTATTATTTTAAGCTAGAGGCACATTTTTGAGTGTTATGTAAATTAATAGCGAGAGCTTTCAATTTTTATAGTCTGCGCATATTTGAATTACGAAAAAGCAATAAATAAAATTAAATCTAAAGTTTATTCATAAGATAAACATTTCACTATATTTAGCGTTTCTTTAAATTATTATAAAAATATACATTTGCAAAATTCGGATATTATAATTTTGAAAATGTATATTTTGTGTATTTAACATATTATCTTATTTTAATTAGAATTTTCGAAATTAAATGTCAAGGTGAGATGATTTTATAAATTAGCGTAAGTCTTACATAAGTATATGTAAAATATTAAGTTTTAAGATTATTATTATTTATTTATAAGTTACATATAAGGACAGAATAAAACAATCTTTCGGTAACCAATAAGAACTTTAATGGATTATTTTGTTATAAAAAAAACTTAATAATATTTTAAGTTACATTAATAATCTGTAGGACATCTTAATAGTAGTTTACAAATTTGGGCCTTTTACTATCGAAGTGAAACAAACATAGTTGAACTGGCAAAATAATATCCTAAATTTGGAATCACACCTTACAAATGTAAAAGAATTATAAAATGTTATATAAATATAATAAAAGTAGTCCAATACAACATTTTTTCATTAATTATATTTAATGGTATTTTTGACAGGACATTTTTTTTATCACCTTATTTTAAAACAACGAACAAAAATATTGTAGAACATTGTTGAAATGAATATTAGATTTTCTTACTCACACATTAAGTATATGTCATAATTTAAAAATGTCATTGAAATTTATTTATATATTTTTATTTTTTACTTGATATGTTAAGATTTATAAGTTTCGTTATACATACACATAATTATTATGTAATTGTTATAGATATAAAAATCAAAGGATTGCCTTTTCTCAGCGTTGATTGGAGGAACACACTCCACGCTTTGTCTTGCCAGAATTCTTCTCGAGTGGAAATCGAACCCACAACTATAGTGTAGTATATTGGGGCAGAACTTGACTGTAACAACACTTCATGAATTTGGCCTTCAAAAACTTTGTATGGGTTTGATTTGACATGACCCTATGCGGAGTAAATATACCTTAATAATAAATGAATAAGTATTATAATTAAAACGCATATTATTTAAAAAAAAACATGAATTATATATTTTTTACAAGTCTACTTATTCAATTACATTTCAATTTTATTAGTAATTTTGTTTAAAATCATATTGTCTATCTAACAATAAAATACATAATATACATATGTTTTTTCATAAGAGATAACACAATTATAAAATTGGCACATACATTTCTATAATTGATTGCTCGTTTATTATTATAAGTACAGAAAATGGAGGGTAGAGGTAAGGAGAATCATGTATATAAATAAAAGTGAACGTCATTAGCATCTTAGAGAACTTTTAAAAGAAGCTAATCATGAAATCATTACAGTTATTACAGCTATATTATTTCCCATTTTCTACCACATTGGATGATACTCCTTTCTTCTAGCCTCCATGGTACAGAGTAGCAGACTACAGATTATACAAAATGCTTAAGTGTCAAAATGACGCGAAATCGTTTCTAAGTACAATAATGATTTTTATCAAAAGTTAGTATATTATTTGGTCACTAAAATCACATATATCAAAAAGCCCACCACATACATCGAAATATGAATAAAAATCAATTTTGGAAGACGAGTAGCTTGAAACTGTAGCGTTCAAATAATAATCATAAAACGTATTAGGGGGCGTTCAAGTATTACTTACAGTATGATCCCATTAAAGTTAGATTTTTTGAACTTTTGCGCATTGTTCACTGGGAGAGAAAATAATAATAAGTAAGAAATATCCTAACATGAAATCTACGCAGTCTACAGCTAACTTCTCGAGGCGAGGGAGGCTACTACTCGTTAAGCGCACTATACAGCAATTTAATATTACATTTCGTTGTTGTTTTACTGGGAATCGCTGGACAAAATTGTCATGTCAACTCTTCTTTTGTCACTTTTTCCTTACTTTCTTAGTAATGATCACTTGGGTGTTACAGAAGTGTGTTTTTAAGTTTAAAAGTGAACATTGTCAAAGGGTTAAAAATCTAAATAATTACGTTACGTAATATTTGAACGTACCCTTAGATATAATAACTTTTAAATATATAGACGTAAGTACTTTTTTTATAATAAATGCAGTACTGTATAAATAAAAAGTTAAGCAACCTCTATGGAACAAATTTATTAAAAAAATTAAACAGAAGGACGTGGTTACGCAGATAGACGCAACTTATATTATAAAAGGTATATAGTTTAATTTGCAAGGCCTTTTATAGCAAAATCCAATAACTAAAATAAAATAAAAAAAATATGAATAAAAACTATATATATTAAAAATGTATACAATAGTAAATTATAATTACACACATCACATTATATTGTTTTTAAGCATTTAATTATATAATTTGGAAGTCTCACTGGAATACTGTTTTAAAAAGGTACCTTAACCAATTTCGATATTTTCAAAACCACTTCAGGACTAAATATATAATTTAACAAACATTTAAACCACATTGGCTATCAACTAAAAATTGGATATTATAAAAAAACCTATAACCATTCTAAAGAGTAAATTGCTAGCAATTTTTACTACAGAAAAACATGTTCTCACAGCAAATTAAAACCTGCAAAATAAAATGCACATAAATACTTTTTAGACATTATTAGCTACTCTCATAAATCTAATAAAAAAAACCGGTATTTGCCAATTCATCATCATAATTTTCGAGTCTAATGCAAGACTTTGAGAGAAACTTGTCCAAAATCACAAATATAAAAGTCAGGAAAATTAAAAATATTTTGAATTAAAAATGTCGATGTTAAAATGTTAAAAGAATGATTACAATACAATCTATAATTATCTTTAAATAACATTCATATTGCATACGAAAATATTCTTTTACACATTTAAATTCTAAAGGCGAAGGATACACAGTAAAAAGACAAAGAAGTCTAAAAAAGAGTCATTTTAAATATCTACATAAAAACATCAAAACTACGTACAGCCATCTAAAAATATGATCATAGAAAGAACTAGTTCCTATAAATGTCTAGTTTCTATAAAATTTCAGGACATAGTCATGGTATTATTGTAAAAGTATGAAGACTTACAACTAATATAGCCCAACAAATACTTTATGGACTTTGTGAAGATAGCCACGAGTCAAATTCGCGCATGTACAGTCGTGTGCGTAATCCTCGATATTAGGGAGTTCGGCGTCATTTTGTGTTATCCAATAATTCAAAGTTCTTGTCGGGCTATAAATAATATACAAAATGTTTGTCACGTTTTAGGAAGAATATTTTAGAGAAATGTTCTATAAGAACCAATCACATTACCATCCTTTCTTCATTTAAATCTAAAACAAGTAAGCATTAGTTGTTTTCACGAATGGCAACCTAAGAAAGAAAGTGATCTAAGTCAAAGATTTACATTTTATAATAATCACTATAAAATCTTATTAGCTTTTGAGCTTTTACTGAATACAAATGCATACCATTTGTATTTATTTAGCTTCTGTATCCCGCATATAGCATATGCCCGTTGAGGTGCGAATCTCAACGTTACACTTTGCCTTGTACTAAACCGAGAAAATAAAAGTCCTTCCCCGTATGGGCATCGAACCCACAATCGTTACGTTTACAGTCCGGCACTGTGCCGACTTAATATCACTTTCATTCTAGAATGCCATACTATAATCAGTAGATAAAATAATACTTGTATGTATTATTGCTTATAATATATTTTAAGAAATATAGAAAACTTCATAAATCAGACTCATATGTATACATTAATAAATTTAAGTCATGTTTAAGTAAAACACTTTGTATTGATACGAATTATTTTTTTGCAAATAGTACACATTTACGTAATAAATTTGTACTGTATATAAAAAAAACTAACAATATCACTGTACAAATTAAGTATGGATTTTCATCTTTCCTTAAGTAGCTTACTGATGATAATTATATCACAAGTAAATTAAGTGTTAACAATTATTACAAGGATTATTAAAATATTCAAATATAATGAAAATTAAGTAACATTTCACACAAAACAAATATATACCACAGATAATGGAAGAATACATAAAATATGGATAGTTTTATATTTTAATTTAAATAACCTGTTCATATTTTGAGTGCTTGCATTGGCAGTTTCTTGAAACACTTATGATATAAATTTCTAAACTAAACATATAAATATGAAATTATTGATAACAATAACAGAAAGTGACATTTCAAATGTCAGCCTTTCAATTAACAATTAATATTTATAGTTGTTAAAGTACATCAATATATATTTAAAGAAAATTTAATATTTCACTGTTTTTGTTGATAGATGCTAAGACATTGTCAAACAATTTCGAACAAACTAGCTGAGTTCATTTCTATATACTAGACATTGAAATAAAAAAAAATTACTTATTTAAATACTCAACATTCATTCAAAATAATAATACAAACTACATTTCTATATCAGCTAGTTCTATATTCAAACGGCTGTTTTATGTTATATAAACGGCAGTTCTTTATTCAAACGGCTGTTCTATATCCAAACGTCTATACCACATATTTATGGCTGTATAACATTTATCTGTAATATCATTTATACAGAATTTACTAGATTTGAACGACTTTACGCCGCCTTGTAAATGCCAGTGCATATTCTATTCCCCATACAAGGACACATGACATTATCATAGCATTTTGTACGTGGATACATGTTGCAAAGCTTCCTGTGTAATCTCTTACATAACCTGTAACGAAAATAAAATTATAATTATTTTAATTGTTCAAGAATTGTTCTTTTAATTTCACACTGAATCCTCCATACAAACAGGTAAGGCAGGGGAACCTAGCCTTCAGACTTTGTTTTCCATTTTCCGTACAACTACGTGAAACTAAAAAATACATATATTTAAACGATAACTTACCAATCAAGGGTCCAATGATAACCACTAAAACTCCCTTGCTGACCATATGAAGGCCGAAAGCCGCTGGTAGTTTCTCCAAAGGACAATACTCAGATATAGTGAGTGTAAAGTTACTGAGGCACATGCCTCTAAAGAAACCGCATATGGACAACCAAATCATTAGTGGTACCCATTCTGATTGTTCAGCTAATACTGGAATTTAAGTGGAAAAGAAATAAGTAAGAAAAATACGTTTTTTTAAATAAATTTGAACTTAACGGGAATTGACAATATACAAACAATGTAACAAGTATTACAAACTTTATGTTATTAGCATCTCAGTACTACAGTGGAAATTTAAGTGAAAAAGAAAAATATACAAGATTTTTTTCTATTAATATTGTTTTATAATAATTATTATTATGTATTCCACAAAATATAATAAATAAAGAGACTAGAGTTCATGTTGGCGCCGTGGCACAGCGTGCAGCTTGAATAATAAAACATTTAATTTAACTTACCAGACCTAGTAGCTGCTAAGAAGAATGCCGATATAAAGAAGATCATTTTCTTTGTAATAGCAACTCTATCAAAAATCGGAGGCAAAATCAATCGTACACCTATATCTGTAATGGCTGTCATAGACAAACAGAACGCCGTTTCATTCATATTATATCCCAAACTTCTAATAAAAAATGGCGTTAACATCCTAAATTGTAGTTCTCCACTCCAAAATAAAGATAGACCTAGTAAAAGATTCAAAAACGACCAGTCCTTTAGTAAATCTAAGTCCATGAGACTAATAAATTTTCTTAAACAGCCTTGTTTTTTCTCTTCAATTGGTTGAGATTTTTTAAATGATTTCATTTGTATAGCGTCGTCGTCTGCTGTCTGAAAATAGTAAAGTATTAGCAAATTAAATATCTAAATTTATATTTATTTAAATGTATTTTTTCATTTCTTGCCTTCAGAATTCGGCGGAAAGTGTAAAGCTGATTAATTTGATTATTTAATTAATTATTAATGGAAAATAGCTTAGGAAGTAAAATATCATCAAGCACAAACTTACATCCAGATAAAGCTGTAAATAACTCCCAGTGAAATCCATATTAGATATATTCGATATCACAGATACTTTCCTCTTCCTTGCCACTTCGCTCATACTCCCACTGGAGGTGACTCTCTGCATTGCCGCTACAGAGGCAGCCGTAGTTAAGCCTGGATTAAACTTTGTATTCGTATCGAACTCTTGTAACGGCTTATCATATGTTTTGGCTCGCGGCAAACCGATCGTTCTAACTGACGGATGGTTCATATTAACATTTGATCGTTGTTTAGTTAATTTTGGCAATTGATGGCTGACTAACGGATTGACTTCGAATTTGTCGTCACCTTCTTCATCGCTTTCATTTATACACTCCATTTCCTGTAATAATGAATACGTTTTAAAAAAAGAATCAAAAATAATCAAAAATAAAAATATCTTATGGTATATTACTAACCTTCACTGGTTGCAATTCACAGTCTATTGGCTCATCAATAAGATGCCTTTTCACTGGTTGAAGTAAACACGACCCTAAAACGGCGTGGAAGGCTAAAGCGCCTAATATAACAACTGACCATCTAAAACCGTATTCGCTAAGGAGAATTTTGACTAGCTGAGGCATCACCATCAGACCGAATCCTGTGCCTGCCATAGACAAGCCAACTGCTTGCCCACGCTTCTTAGAAAAATAATGGTTAAGTGACACAAATGAAGATGACGATGCGAGACCTACTCCGAAACCTGAAAAAAAAATACATAAAAGTTAAAATAAATATTTGAAAAATAAAACATAATCATCAATTGTGCTAATTTGTTTCAAGATAAAATATATAATGTTTCAAGACTAGCTGAGAGAATGATTCCATAGTTTTTTTTTATATCCCTGTATAATGGTCGGCTTACATTATTTTAATAAATATAAACTAAGAACATATCTAGAATTCGTGAAACTTATATTTAGCTGAAATTTTGCATTTGTGTGTGTTTATAAAAGAAGAATCAGAAAAAATCTTTCGAAAATGAAGTGTATAATTGAAAATCAATATAAAAAACCAAAATATTTCATCGTAATTTTACACAAATGCAAAACTCAGGTCAAACCTCGCACACCACGGTCACATCATCGAGAATAACATTTTTAACATAATTTATTGAATAAAATATTTATAACCAAACTGCACTCTCATCAATTATATTTTTTCAAAAATTATCTTTATTATTTCTTGATTAAAATACCATATGGCACTTGTTTGTCCACCGTTCATTATCAGCGAGGACATAGGCACATAAGTAAATGCATTTAAAATACATTGATTATTTTGTACTGGCGTTCTGAGTTGGAGTAATAAAATTATTCCATGTATTATATCCATAATCAATCGATGTAACTGTATTAAAGTCCAATATGTAGTTTAAAAAATTCAAACGTAATAGTACGGTCAACAAATCGTGGCTGCCCTGAAGTTAGGCATTTCCTTCCCAAGTGACAAGTGAGCATAAGCTCAGAAAACCTATAACCTTTAGGGCGGCCAAGACTTATTGAACGTACTGTACGTACATCGACAGCAAGCGAGTTTGTTTTGATGACTATTACTTAAATATTTCTACATTTTCTATTATAAACAAATAAGAATGAATAGTTTTTAAGTAAAATACGTCTATAAGTTAAATTATCCTATATTGAGGTATATTTAACCCTTTTATAAAAGTGTGTGA